>OZ026516.1:62420812-62690812 GCA_964019695.1 Loripinus fragilis
TACTGACTCATAAACTTCACTGTACATCTTACATGTCTAAAGGCGATGCATTGAAATGGCCTGTGTAAAAAAACAATTCAAGTAACAGTATTGTCTGAACCTTAAATAATGACTGAATTTTTTTTCTAGATCATTGTTTCCTAAAAATGTGTCTTTTAGGAATACAAGTAGGTTATCTAACAGTATGGATCCAGATAATGCCCAACATTTTAACCTGAACTTGCCTTCGGCTGTTGACAAAGTTTATAAGCGAAATAGCTTTAGCAGGCAAATATTTGATGCTTTTTAAGTTTAATGTATATCCCTAATTCGCTATTTCTCGTCAACTCTCTAATTTGCTTGAATTGTCGTCATAAACTATTTACTTACTAGTGTCATCTGCTGATTACCTTTGCAAACAGTTTGGACACAGATCAGGCTGGACAAAACATCCGGCATGATCTGGATCCAAACTGCTTGGCACTCTACTGATATTCCTGAAAGATCATTTTAGAAAAAGCAACAACAAGAAACAAACTGATTTTGAAAAAAATATCAGCAGTCAACAAAATCATGACAAATTACCTCATAGGCAAAAAGAGTCAATGAATTGAAATGGAAGGTGCTACATGTACATGCATGTTTCATGCTTAAGGCCAATAAAAAAAATACCTGTGTTTCCGGTTCCCCAACCGACCCTAAAAATTCGGGGCCGACTCTAAACTTTTTTTTTCAAAAAAAAAATCCGATTTTTCGTATCAAAAATTTGCTAGAAAACTGACAAACAATGGATAAATCAGAGAAAAATATGAAGAAATATTGTATGCTTAACGTGCCTTCCAGCTAAATTAATTATTCAGAAGCATTTGTAGTCTGAAAATTGCTCTTATTTATGTGAAATTTGCCGATTTATTTGCGAAATTTTCGGAAAAAAGTACCCACGAAAACTAATGACATTCACTTTTTTAGTACTTTAGAAATGAACAAGGTGAAAAAAGTTTATCAGGCAACCTGAAAACCATATTTGTTCGTATTTTGGTAAGAAAAATGATTAAGCTCTGGTCTCAACTTCTCTTATTTTCACCTTTCCAGTGCGCTCTGTAATGGTGTTATTTTCATTGTCTGCGCAGGCGCGAGTATTCTGGCATAGACAGTGTGTTATTTTGGTCATTTTATAGGAACATTTTTCACCTTCATAAGCCAAATTGTTATAATCAGCGATGATATATGAAATAATAGTAAAAACTAAAGCAGAAAAGGGCAATTTAACCTTGATCAAATATTAAAGTAATTGTACAAGCAATGACTTTTGAGAAAAAAAACCTATGAAAACAAGAACTGGCTTTTATTTCAAAATATTCATAATGATATAATAAATGCCACTTTACACTTAATATATTCTGGTCTCATCTGTCTTTGAAACAAAATTAATTTATTGTGATTGTTGTTACCAGATAGGACACGACAGTCCAATGTTTGTAATGCCAGGGTGCACAAATTTAGAACAACGTTACAACATCTGCCATAGTACATATCACCAGGGTCCACAGCCTGATGACATTGCCTGTACTTTTTTGGAAAAGGGAAAGAACTGTTTTGTACTGTTAGCAAAAAAAAAGTAAAAAAAAAAAAAAAGTAAAGCCTACCTACCGACCCTGTTTTTTTCTGGCAAGGAACCTGAAACACAACTATTTTTTTTTTTGGCCTAAGCCTTATATTTGCCTGCTTTCAATACAGCACTGTCTAGGACCCCTTTAGACTTTTACAATTGCGTGTGTACCTACATGTGTGTGTCAAAATGATGACGAGTGAGGTTTGTGGAATAGATTTTTGTTGAATCATCGGATATAGATAGTCCTGTAGGCTAGTACATATCATCATAGTAATGCAAATATACCACGTGTATCTATTGGGGTACACATAGGTATACTCACAGGGAAAAATAACTAAGTTATTATTTTGCACAGGGGACTGGGGCTTCAGTTACAAATAATGGCGTCTCCCAAAAATAAGTTTCAGTTACTCAGTGTGCATTTAAATCCACATGCTAAGTTCCATTCTTCTAAGTTCAATTTAAAGCTGCTTAAAAAAAGAAAAACGGGGGTCACTTATAACCTGGAAACACATTAATTGTGACAGAATTTAACAAATTTCATATTGTTTTTCTGTACTTGACATCGGTCCAGATTCAAATATTGTAATTACTTTCTCATTGATCTTTCTATTTTTGGTGTGTTTCTAATACATTTGAACAGAACAGTGAATATTATTGCAATTTTTGATCTAAAAGTCAGTTTTTAGCTACTGGTACTGTGTGGAAAACTGTATCATTGGAAACATTCTTAGAAAAAGGTTTTAATAGTGTAGCCTGAAAAACAGTGTATGGGGCTTCAAAATCTTCAAATCTTTCTCATTCCTCGTGCATAAACCCTTTCAAGATTCTGTACCCTCTTTTGAAAAGTGATGAAGTCAACTGATCAGAATCTACACCTTTCAGTGGGGTACCTGAGGCATTTTAAAGAATAATCACTCTAGATTTGGGTCAGGTGGCAATGTCCTAGATTTAGAGCTATAAGAGGGCTAAAACTAGCTCCCAAGACACCCAATTAACTCATTGCCTAATGGGTGTTGTCTGCTGATAACCTTTGCAAACAGATTGGACCAAGATCAGGCTCGACAAGACGTCGGGCCTGATCTGGATCCAATCTGTTTGACACTCAGATTGTATTCCTAAAAGATTTTTACGAAGAAGTTGATTTTGAAAAAAATGAGCAGACGACAAAAAAGCATGAAAAATTTCTCAGGGGGCAAAGACTCAATACATACATAATATATTAGTAGTATTTTTTCTTCCCCCCAAAAAATAAAAGTAGGTAGCCTAAGAAACTATATCGTCATCGGACCTAAAATCGCGACCAACCTTGATTCGCGGCCATTTTTGTTTACATGACGTTGTGCGCGAGACTCTTCACAGCGCATGCGCGACCGTGGGAAAAGAGCTACTACAACGCAATTTAGCGTATCCAGTTGTCAAGGTGAAAATATTGAGGTTCCAGCAAGTAAGCTCTACAAAATTGTTTTAAACATGCAGTTATCTACATTTTCTACTATTCCCAAATAGTTCCATCGCAAAAAGTCCATTTATACTACAAAATCATGCACTTGAACAAAAATTATTGATCCGTCTGCATTGTTGACCTTTTGTCAATGGAGGTCAATTATCATTTGATTGGCCTAGAAGGGTCTTTATGCTAATGACTTCACATCCGCGAATCGAAAGTGCCACATTCAAAATGGCGGGAATTGTTGACAGCTCTATTTTTTGACCTCTCACTAATTACTGAATGGGTAAAGTTGTTAGCTAATCATGCGAAATCACAGCAGAATAAATTGTTTTCATCAAGTAAGTAACTATTTATGTGCACTTTCAGTTTTAATACATTGTTTTGTAGTTTGATTATTAAGGTCTTGAATCATGGTCCGACAAGGATACCGGCGGCGCTGATTTGGTACACACATGCTTTTTTGCGTAAACGTAGGTACGCTCCTGCCTTTTCCACAACATGATGCTTCCATATAAATAATGAAATAGCACCACTGGTTTGACTAGAAATAAGATGATTATACATGAAGTTCAAGTACCCAATGTGGGCTTACATGTACACTTATAATGTCGGATATGGAAATTTATTTAGCAAGATATGTGTCAATGTATGTACAGTAAAACCTGTCCTAAGCGGCCACTCAAAAAAAAGACCAAAAATTTGTTTTCAATACCGATTATCGCTTAATGCAGGTCAAACGTATTGCAGAATGCTCCCCTTTCTGCGATACTTTCGACCTTCAATTAGCTACCAGTTGCCATTTAGATCTTTGTTTTGTCTATTTTTGAGTGGCTGCTTAAGACAGGTTTTACTGTATCTTCATTATTATATGGACCTCAACGCGAGAAAACCTGTTTTCTGGGTTTCTGACCAAGTCATGCTCAAACCAGACTACTCAGCTACAGAGATGAGCCAGAATGTTGAAATAATGTATGAAGCAAGTTTAGATAATTTTGTATTTTATACTAGTTTTCTAGCAGAATTATGATATTTCTCTCAGTCTGTACACACAAAAGTAGAAATATTTCGATGATTTTGTTCGTTTGTTTTGAGTCTTAACCTCCCAGTCAACAATGTTTCAGTTATGTAGTCGGGACGATTTTCTGTCTTCCTGGGTTGAACCAGTACTAAGCAGCAGATAAAGTATCTTAATCAAAGACACATACAGTGACTCAGCCAGTGGTGAGTCTCATTTTTTTTAATGAAGTGAATGACAAAGGCATTGATCAGGCTGCATGAATAAAAAAATCACTGATCAGACTGTGCGGATGTGCAGGCTGGTCTGCGTCTTTGTTAATCGCATGCGACAAAGTCAGATTTTCTGGTATCGCAGCCCATGTTCAATGCTTCCTGTTTATATCTTTAGGTATTAGCCTCAGCCAGTGGTAGTTTTGGTCTGACTGGGAGTCAGGTCTGTGTCTGGGACCTACAACAGTTAGTATGTAAGAAAGTTCTGTCTCACCATGAGTTTGATGTTGTATGTATGTCCTACTCCAGGGATGACAAATTCCTCATTTCTGTTGGTAAGTTTATGTCTTTATTATGCATGGGTGAAAGTTTTTAGGATTATTCCTGAATTCAGGATTTTGAGGCCGACTTTCCATAGAAAGTCGGCCTCAAAAACTGAATTCAGCAGATTATAATAGCTTCTCTGACTTTAATGCCCCCGCTATGACAATGGCCAGGGCATTAAGTGTTACCCCTGTACATATGTATGTCTGTCCATACGTTTGTCTGTATGTATGTCACACCAACAATGTCCAATCTCTAAGTCTAATAGTTATGTCTCCCCCCTTCAGGGTCGGGAGACATATTGTTTTTCTCCGGGTGTCAGTTTGTCTGTCCGTCTGTCACAAATCGTGTCCGCTCTATAACTTGAAAACCGCTTTAGCTCTATTCACGAAACTTTAGACAAATATCAATCAGCATGAGATGACGTGCAGAGTGCAAGAATGTTAACTCTGCCTTTTATACTTTTGAGTTATTTTCCCTTTGAACTTTGTGCATCACAAAAATCGTGTCGGCTCTATAATTTGAAAACCACTTAAGCAATATTCTCGAAACTTCATACAAATATCAATTAGCATGAGATGGCGTGCAGAGTGCAAGAACGGTAACTCTGCCTTTTATACTTTTTGAGTTATTTCCTTTTGAACTTTTTGCATCACAAAAATCGTGTCTGCTCTATAACTTGAAAACCACTTAAGCTATATTCACGAAATTTTATACAAATATCAATCAGCATGAGATGACGTGCAGATTGCAAGAATTGTAACTCTGCCTTTTATACTTTTTGAATTATTTTTCTTGGAACTTTGTCCATCACAAAAACCGTGTCCGCTCTATAACTTGTAAACCGCTTAAGCCATATTCACGAAACTTTATACAAGTATCAACCAACATGAGTCGACATGTAGAGTGCAAGAATAGTAACTCTGTCATTTATACTCTTTGAGTTATTTCCCTTGGAACTTTGTTCATCACAAAAAACAATTATCTATGACTATTTTATACCAGGTTATGATTGTGCAATAGTTAACTACATTGACAGATATCTTTACTAGATACGAGCTGATTGTCTGCATGAAATGACTAGAATTTTCGTTTAAAATTGTATTTAATGACTCATGCTTTTGACATCAAAAGGGAGGAGACATCTGTTTTTTTGTAGAAAAACAATTCTAGTTTTGATCAGAATTCTATGACATTTGGTCACATTGTTTAGTACCATAATGTCTTTTTCAAGATCGATAATGGTCCATATTGCAACATGTCTTCAAGAATTATTTCCTATAGTTCATCAAAATATGTCATTTTTGGCTTTACGAATTTTGCAACAGCAGCTTGGACACATTTCTTGTTTTTTATCAGTTTATCATTAAGATAAGTGTATAGATGCTCATGATGTTTTAACCCTTAAAGCGCCAATCACAACAAAAATCGTCTGCTTTTCTCGTCTGCTGAAATGTTAAGAGGCCTCAATGGCAAACAGCGTCTGCAGTCTGTTCTGGTTCCACACTTTATGCTTGTATACTTAAATTAGCCAGTAATGTTAGGTAATTATTTGCAGCAGACGATTTCAGCAGACAACATTTTCAGATGCATTTTTCTTGGCGCTTTAAGGGTTAACTTGTCATCTGAAGATAAGTGACCATTTAAGCTGGAAATTGTTAAAATATTTGTTTTAAGATTTTAATTTCTCAGTTTCATGATTTTGGAAATTTTAAATTTTCATCCATGATTATGTTATGATATATTAACCCTTTTCATTCTGATGAATTTTAACAGGCTGCAGGCATGTTGATAGAATTAATATGGAATTGCCCATTTTGTATTTTAAGGGGTCACAGGTAGAAATTACTAAATAATGATACATTTCTTTCATGAAGATTAGTTTTTATCTTTGCAAACAGTGCAGACCATTGTTAGTGTCTCTGGGTCCATATTGTTAGGCTACCTAAGAACATAAGTAGGCGAGAGCAGATGACAAAACTTGTGACTAGCAGGAAAAGAGTTAAAACTCCAATCTTACACTAATAACCATTTTATGTTGACTATCAGGTGATTACAGAGATTGTACTAAAGTGGTATGGAGTACTGATAGCTATGGTATCTTAACTTTTAGGTGATTACAGAGATTGTACTATAGTGGTATGCAGTACTGACAGCTATGGTATCTTGACTTTCAGGTGATTACAGAGATTGTACTTTAGTGGTCTGGAGTACTGATAGCTATGGTATCTTGACTTTTAGGTGATTACAGAGATTGTACTATAGTGGTATGGAGTACTGATAGCTATGGTATCTTGACTTTCAGGTGATTACAGAGATTGTACAATAGTGGTATGGAGTACTGATAGCTATGGTATCTTGACTTTCAGGTGATTACAGAGATTGTACAATAGTAGTATGGAGTACTGATAGCTATGGTATCTTGACTACATCTAAAGCGGCTAGTCCAATACACTGTCTGAAGTGGGACCCCTACACAGTGAACGAGTTCTCCTCTGTTGGACAAAATGGCACAGTATTATTTTGGCTGCTGGATGAGACTGCTACCAATATCTGTCTCAATGTACATGAAGCAGAGGTGCCAGATGATCTTCTCAGACTCAAGCATGGGGTAATTATGAACAAAACTTCTATATGGGCCTCGTCGCGACAAAACCTGTCTTCGGGGTTCCCGACAAAGCGAGTTTCAAACCAGTCTCCTTGGCTACAGGGACTAGCCAGAAAATTGAAATTTCACCTGTAGCAAGTTTACATATGATACTTTCCACAAAGCGAATAGCAAAGACACTGATCAGACTGTGCGGATTGGCAGGCTGGTCTGCGCCTGTGTTGTTCTCACCCCTCGAAGACAGGTTTTCTCGCGTCGAGGCCCATATTAGCCACGCCATATAATTTCCAACAATATGGCATTTTGACAAGTGTAGACTCAGGCGAGCCTGTGCAGCCTCCAGTTAAGCTAAGAAAACTCCAAATGATGTTCAGTCAGTAGCTTAGCACTCATATAATATTCAGACTACTAGCAAAGGCTCTGATCAGACTGCGCATATGCGCCGGCTGATCTGAGGCTTTGCTGGTCACACATACCACATTGTTGGAAATCTCATGTCGCTGCTCATATATTCTTTGTGATGAAAACTTGATATGATATATATCATTGAGGTTTATTGTAATGTCGGTATAACCTCATAGATAAATTTAAACATGTACCATCTTTGTCAAATCGTGTGCACTTTCATTCTCAATCTTCAGGTCTTATATTCACCATATCTACATTAATTGGTGGTTCCCTGTCTACAGGTGGTCAGTTATGTAAATACAGGTAACCAGAACCCCCCCATTTCCAGGTATTGGGGGGGTACTGGTTACCTGTTTTTTCATTACTGACCACCTGTAAAGCGGAAACCAGCAATTAATGTAGATATGGTGAATATCAAATAGATAATGCTGTTATTGAATCTCTAGTGACAACTGTTCCTTTTTAATCATTCTTTTAGCTTTGTGGTAATTGTTATCAGAATTTGAATAAGGATATAATGCAAACATATTTTGCAAGCTGAGCTGAAGCCTGGGTTTGTCCTCAGCCAAAGAAAACATGTCTTCATGGTTTGGGATCAGATACGGCTCAAGCCAAGTTTCTAAGCTAAATAGGCTGGATATGATCTTGAAATATTGCTTTTGCAAAGTTATTAAGATATCATACTTTCTAGAGAGCCAATAACAAAGGGCGCTGATCAGACTGTGGAGATGAACAGGCTATTCTGCACTTTTGTTCACATGTAGCAAAATAAGGTCTTCTTGTGACAAGCTTGTTTGAGATACATGCTAACATATTAGCCCTTTACTCCATGATAACGCCTTTTGACGCCTTTGAATTATAATGTATTTAAAAATATTATGGAAAATGGAGCATTTGCTCTTTTAGAGCAAATGCTCCATTTTTCATAATATTTTCAAAAGTATTCAAAACTTGACTTATTTTTTTTTTTGAAATTTTTCAGTGTTGTCTAAAAATAGAAAATGATGTCATGATCTAAAAATAGCCTATGGAGTAAAGGGTTAATGACAGGTTAAGGATAGATTAATTTCTAATATTTATATTTCAGGGTTCCAAAGGTGGTGTGGTTGAGTTTACAGCAATGGAATATGGCAGTGATAGCACACTATACATAGCTACAGACAATGGAAAAGTGTCGGCCTGGGATACCAGACATAACAGTTGCTTCATGCATTGGGAGGCTGATAGTACCGAAATAGGTATGTACTTTGATTGTATTCAGAAAATAGTGAGTATGAACAGGAAATACCACAATCACAAACGGCAGACAAACCCTTGGCACTGCAAGGAAGAGCCACAAAACAATCACGAGACACCAGGAAGACACACCAAGCAAAGCAAAGCTCTCTCTTCCCCATCAAGATGATTGCATAACTAGAATGGACATAAAGCAATGTACAACAAAGCAGAACAATTACGGACTCCAACAATGGGAGTAACAATAAACAACAAGTCAACAAAAACAGAACCACCGCCTTAGAATGGACAGCAGCCTAAGCCATCGAGGGGGCTTAAATGCATTTTACTTGAACCATATCTTTGCCCTAGATTCTGCTGTTGCTGAAGTACAAGAAATGTTCAGCTCGCATGACAGCCTTCTAACTATTGCAATGTATCATCATAGAGAAACACTCTAATCAAATCAACACATTATGATGAAACAAAGAAAAGGGCTCACGACTCACGGATAGTCAGAGCTAAAGAAAACCTCCAGTTGAGCCACAGTGGGCCCAGCTACAGATAAGCATCAGGCACCAACCCACCGATTAAAGCTTTACTTCAGAGTCGTCATAGAATCTTTTGAATTTATAAACTAAATCACCATAAAATATAGGTTTTGATATGCTTTGTTGCAGATGAGTTTTTAACCCAATGTTGTATGCATGCATTTCATGAAAGTCCTGACCGTATATACACTGACCTCACATGTATTAACCCTTAAAGCGCTAGTCTCAAAAATTCGTATGTTTTTTGTTGTCTGCTGAAACACTTTGAAGCCTCTTTAACAAACAGTGTAGATCCAGATCAGACTGCTTCTATAGGAGCAGCCTGATCTGGGTCCATACTGTTTGCCTCTATACTTATGTTAAACAATAACCAGAAACTTTCGAATGTAGTTATTTTGCTGGCATTTTAAAGTTTAAATAATTACTGTCTACAATGATACAGTTACCTTTGAATGAAATCACACCTGATTTTAGTCTTTTACCCATGTCTAAAGTAGACCAGTCCTATTTAGGTATTCATGAGGTGTCGCCTTTACAGTAACCAAAAAGATCAATAATACTATTTCTTTACCCTTAGATACATTGATATCCCGTGGTAACCAGTTACTGACAGGAAGTGTGGGTAAGAATGTTCGTATCTGGTCAGTGGTAGGGGTGGGTGAGATGAGACTGCCAGGAGAAAACTACAATGTGAGGAGTGGAGGACTCACTATGGAGGATGAGATGAATCTAGATGGTGCTATAGTTTCTGCAACATTCGATGAGGCAATGGATATGGTGAGTTAAGCCCTTTTTACAGCTGTTCCTCTGTCGTGCTGGACATCTGTCCGGTATTTGCTGGACATCTGTCTGGTATTTTGCTGGACATCTGTCAGGCATAACCTTGTTGGAAGGAAATGTCATGAACTATACATGAGGGTCTCAATAGGTTACCTCTGAAATCAGTTATCAGTATAATTTAGGCCAAAAAATCAGTTATCAGTAAAATTTTGCCACCAAAATTAGTAATCAATAAAATTTAGCTCCAAAAATAGGTAATTAGTAAAATTTAGGCTCTGAAATTGGTAATCGGTAAAATTTAGGCCCAGAAATCACTAATCAGTAAAATTTAGGCCAAAAAAATTGGTAATCAGTAAAATTTAGGCCCAAAAATTGGTAATCAGTAAAATTCTGCCAAATAAGTAAAATATCTTCAAAATCTTTTCATTTGGGATAGAAATATTTATTTCCTTAATACCATTTAATTAATTTCTCTCTAGACCAGGCAGTAGGGCATCCCTTACAGAGTTCCATGTGTATATAGCTCAAAGCTTGCCTTTGACTATTTACATATTCTGAACATTATAATATCAATATCCCCTAGGCACTGTTTCGCACATGCCTCTTTTAGCACACAAAACCCCTGAATTGTTTTATGAATTTTGAAAAGTTTTCTGTGCATTGCTGCCGTTGTGTTCTAGTGTGAAATATTTCAAAAGATGAAGTGTAGAAACAAGAGAAGGAGTTGAAACAGGAGAATGGGCCTTGGGCACTGGGTCTCAAAGCACATCTCCTCAAGATGGCTATCCTTTCACAACCTATTGAAATCCTGAAGAAAATGCTGCATGACTGGTGGACTCCACACAGGCTTGTTAATGTGGATTCTCCAAAGGTTCTTCAGAAGCTGGGTCTTCCCCCTGCTCTAAGATTTCTCCTATTTTCTCTGTCTGATTCATCCACAGTGTCTGACAATTTAGGAAATGGAAGTGTCACGTCTACCAAAATTCTGCAGTTGTATGTATCTTAGTATACTTGCGGCTGCCTTGCTACAATATTGACCAGCAAAAGCTCCAGCCTTACTTCATATGAAATTGTACAGTCAAACCTGCTGTTGCGGCCACCTCTATTAAGCGTGACCCTCCCTTAAGCGGCCATTTTAGAGCCCCCAAACGGTTTTGAATGCAAATGCACCTTTATTAAGCGTGCACCTGTCCAACGCGGCCAGCGGTCGGCGAAATTCGCCCCGAAACACTGAAATTGTGTCCTCAAACGGCCAATTTCTATGCATTGATGTGGCCAGTTTCGATTAAAATTTCATCGATTTACTTTTTTGCACCGGTCATATGCTTGGTGCAATTAAACTCCCCAGCAGTGGTGTCTCCAAGAATAAATTCTTCAACGGCCGCTACCCTATGTCAAGGTTATTGGGCCCAACTCTTTGGAAGTTTGTGGTGCTGCCGAAATCATCTAAGCTAATAAAACACTACGACATGGTTAAGGAATCCAGCACATCTGGATTAATAACAGCGTCAACAGTAATCGAAAACCTGAATACGCTAAATGAACACCACTTGTTGATTTTTTGTAATCGGGTAATCATTATTGCAAGCGGGTAACCAGTCGTAGAGCCAGTCAGCTGATAAAATTGTCGACATCAAAGCATTTTGCCGCTGCCAAAGTTCATTCACCCTGACAGATGTTTAACGGTAAATTTGTGAAAATCAAATTGCAAAGTAATACTCTTTGCTGGAAGCATATACTTACTGCGCAAGGATGCAATCTTTGCTAAAAGTCAACAAGCAATAGCTTTTGAGAAAAAAAGAAGTTATTTTTGAGTAACAAAATTTGAACCATTTTCTGATTCTTTTTCACCTGAATAAATTTACAATTCTTACAACATTCTCTTCATGTTCAATAGTACAATGGCCATTAAACATTGCATGGCCTTGTGGACATACCTGCAGACAAGTACCTGACACCTGCATCTACACGGACTCGCTCTCGTCACTCTCTTAAATACAGACAAATTCCCACTTCCAGTGACTATTACAAACACAGCTTCTTTCCTCAAAAAGTTTGTCTCTGGAATTCCCTTCCAGCCATAGTGGCTGAGGCTCCCGGTTTGGTACCTTTCAAACGGGAGCTATCTAAGGTATCATTCTAAACAATGCAGGCCCGGCCAGATGTAAGTAAGACCTAATGATTTCTTGTGCTATGCTGGCGGGGACTTCCTGTGCCCTGGCACCTCCAAGGAAGCTAGACTGGACAAGTTTGAAGGGAAGAAATGCATCTGGTCATACTTTATTTTTCTTCTACCTTTCCTATCAAATCTTCATATTTTTTTTTTTCACTCCTGACTTTCCTATCGTTTCTCTTTATTCTTTTTAAGTCGCAACCACCCGCGCTACAGAAGTCATAATTGACGGCAGCGTGTAACCATGTAGATGTAGATGTAGAACATTAATTAGCTTATCAAAAATCAAGTTTTAGCTTCTAGAAAAATATGGTTGCTATCTCTACTCTTTTAATATACATGGCAATCTTTAGACTGAATGGACATCATTTTGTTTATTTCATATTTTTTTTTCATTTATATACTTTATGAAGAAATGCAATAACTGCATCTGTGTAGACCTTATTCTATAAATATTTTTCAACTCATTAGTATATGGGTATCCTCAATTCGAAGCCAATATTCTTTCGAGTCCTCAATCATATGGCTGTCTTAGCTGAACCTCTATTAAGCAGCCACCTGTCTTAAGCAAGCAATATTGGATTATCCCTTGACTGCTTGCTTAAGACAGGTTTGACTGTACATCAATAGTGCGTGCATCTAAACCCAGACTGCCTGGCAGCTCTCTTGAGACCTCCAAACATTGATCCAAAACTCAAGGGAAGTGAACATGTTGAAAATTCTCCTTACGACGTTGCGACAGCCTTGCGACTTTGGGATTTGTAAGACAGTCTTGAGACTCCCAGGTAACATGAGCTGATATGAAATGGTCTTAAACAATTGAACCACGACAATAGTGGCTGTGCATCATGAGAGTCTTCACTGTTGGCATGGGGAAAGCGTGGATCCTGAGTTACCCTCTGAGCGCATAGCAAAGACTGATCAGATTGGGTGTATACCCAGGCTGATTTGAGTCTTGGCTGGACGCACACTCATTTTCATGGTTTTGTCATGATTTTGCAAGAAGCAAGGGACACAATTGCGGTTAGATCATTAGACAGCCTATGGAAAAATGGAGTGGAATAAAACATTTTTTCATTGAATTCACTAACATAGAACGCGTCATTACGCTAGTCAGTAATTTTGCTAATCATTATATTTTTTGGCCAAAATTTGCTAAATCACTAGCATTGCTCATTCTGCTATTCGGTAAACTTATTCTTAAAAAATGGCTATTCGTTAAATTTTTGGGTCATAATTCCCTATCAGTAAACCCAATTGACCCCTCTCATACATGGGTGAAAGTTTTCAGGATTATTCCTGAATTCAGGATTTTGAGGCTAATTTTCTAAGGGTTATTTATGCAGATTAACATGTGATAGCTTCTTTGTTTTATATTCAGGTAAACTTAAGGCAATTGACAATTTAAACTTGAAGTTGTTGATATTGCAAGGAATACTGCAAGTTTTAGATAAAAATTTATAAAATTCAGGATTTCTAAAATGTTGAATTTTCACCCATGACTATAAGAGCTACCACCTTGGTATTTGTATAGGTGATATGAGATGATGAGTGGGGTTACATGATTAACTTTTGAAGGAATTCCTACTAGTATTACTGGAGTTACAGTAAAACCTTTTTTAAGCGGCCACTTAAAAATAATCAGGAAAGGTATTAATGGAAAACCGTAGCTTAGTGAAGGTCAAAAGTATGGCAGAATGCTCCCCTTGGAGCATTCTTCCATACTTTTGACTTGCATTCAGCAATAATTGGTCTTGAAAACCAATTTTGGTGTTCTTTTTCAGTGGCCGATTCAGAATGGTCTTACTGTATGGTCCTTGTTTTAGAAAAAGTACCACCCCTATGGACAAGCAAATGTTTGGGGAGGGTGGGGGAAGGAGGAGGGGGCTCTGTGTTTTATTAAACTTAATTTCTAGTTATGTTGCTTGGTCCATCCATCTGGTTTGATACAATAAACTTTGGATGGTTCATTTCCCATACCTAGGGGTCAAAGGTTAGAGTTTGCACATTATGGTGTCACTCAATGGAGCGTATTTATAAAAAAATATTTCTGAACCAAAATGTAAGGTAGGCATTCAAAAGAATTGTTTCAATGATAAGGCTCTTTTAAAAGCCCAAAAATAGAAAGAAAATTTGAGCCGCAACATGAGATTTCCAACAATGTGGTATGTGCGACCAGCAAGGGCTCAGATCAGCCTGCACATATGAGCAGTCTGATCAGAGCCTTTGCTAGTCACTTGGATATTCTATGAGTGTTAAGCTACTGACTGAACATCATTTGGAAGGAGGCTGCATAGGCTCGTCTGAGTCTGCACTTGTCGAAATGCTACAGTGTTGGAAATCACATGGCACGGCTCTTAATGATTTTATGCTCTAATTATTTACTTATCTTTACCTGTGATAGATAGCCAGCTAAAAAGGTTAAAAATAGCTGTGGATATTTTAACTCTTTGCCTACTACAGATAAACCAAAGGCTTTGAAGCATGACTGTATTTACAATATTGATATGTTGTTCTAGAAAAAGGGTTTCAGGCATTTATTTACATATACTATAATTCTTTGACATGCACAGATGTTCCAGTCTGACTGGCTCATTTTACGCATTCTGCATCAATCTTTAGAAATAGAAAGACCCATCTATATATGGTACATCTATACTGTTGTCTGCTAATAACCTTTACATACAGTTTGGATCCAGATCAGGCCTGACAGTACACGGGGCCATACTGTGGGGCCTGATCTGGGTCCAAACTGTTTGACACACTGATGGTACTCCTGAAAGATTTTTTTTTTAAATTTTGATTTTGAAAAAAATTAGCAGACAACAAAAAAGCATCAAAAATTACCCAGTATGCATTGAGTTAATACATGCTTTTAGCAATAGTCTAAGATTCCATATGGGCCTCGACGCGAGAAAACCTGTCTTCGGTGGTTTGCGAACAACAAAGGCGCAGACCAGCCTGTGCATCCGCACAGTCTGATCAGCACCTTTGTTATTCGCTTATTGAAAATATCATATCTAGACTTGCTACTTGCGAAATTTCAATTTTCTAGCTAGTCTCTGTAGCTGAACAGACTGGTTTGAATCTCACTTTGTCGGACACCCCAAAGACAGGTTTTCTCATGCCACGGCCCATATCTGACTTCATTTTCTTGTCTTTTTCAGGGCATTGTTGGTACGAGTGCTGGTACCCTGTGGTACATCAACTGGGGAGAGAGAACCAGTATCAAATTGGTATCCAGCCACATGAACAAAGTGAGTGTTTGAATGAGTTCTTGAATGTTAAACCTACCCAGTGTATAATGAATTCTTATCAATATGAATACTTTATGCTTTAATCTGAGGCAGAAAAATGGACAAGCATCCTTATTTAGAAACCGTGTGCAGACATGCCAACTGATCTGAGCTTTTATGTAAGTAAGCAAGTAAATTTTAGTATAGTGACATGTGTTATAAATATACAATATAAACATCAAATAGTGTGTCATCACTCGGCTGCATTGGTCCATTTAAGAAATAAATTCAATTTTTGGAATGTTCATGGAATCATGAATACTTCGGGTCTGTTGCAAAGTAGGCTTCACAAAAACTTTGCAAGAGACCTGGAAGTATTCATGATGCCATGAACGTTCCAAAAATTGAATTTATTGCTTATGTTTACATTTTATTATAAATATCTAAAATATGAAAAATATTTTTAATTTCGGAATGTAAACATTTTTGTATTTAAATTATAATCATACTAATGGTTTAGTCAGAGTGTAAAATGGAAAAGGGGAACAGCCAGCTTGAACACAGACAGCCAATGGAGCAAACAAGATGCTTGTTTTGCACATGCGACTCAGGTGTGGCTCGCTGTCAATCACAACACTAGTATCACTTCTGGCGAATGAGTTCAATGTTTAAAGCATAATGCACGGGCAAGTGAGCTAGGCAGCTGTCAATCAAATTTGTGTGGTTCATTAGGCTATGAACGGTTGCAAAAATCTAAAGATTCATTAGAGGATTGCTTTGAAAATGTAAATATTATCTTGAAACGATATGAATCTTCTCTTAGCCCTTCGCCTGCTATGAAAAAAATGCATCTGAAATTGCTGTCTGCTAAAGTTTTCTGCTGAATGTAAATGCTTACATCAAGGACTAATTTCAGCATACAGACAAACAGAGGAGCAGTCTGATCTGGGTCCACACTGTTTGCTATAGAGACATTTTAAATGAACTAGAAAATGATACCGTGGACACTATCTAGTCACGATGGTCAGTGGAAGAGTTATAGAACAAAACCTAAATATGTCATCTTTTGATTCAGTCTTATCAAGTTTTTTGTGAAGTATACTTTATTGTTTTGATAAGATGCCTATTTCTTACCCTAAAGGAAGATAGTTTTTAGCTCACCTGTCACATAGTGACAAGGTGAGCTTTTGTGATCGGTCTTCGCCAGTCGTCTGTCTGTCCGTTTTCACTTAAATGACAACTTCTCTTAAATCCCTAGTCCCATTTTGAGATAATTTCATACAATTGATCCTTTGGTGGCCCTCTACCAAAATTGTTCAATGGTTCTGGTCTTTGCATATCTAGGTCAAAGAGGCTAAAAAAAGATTTTTTGCGATGAAAACTTTAAAAAATCTTCTTGTCTGAAACCAGAAGGCCTAGAGCCTTGATATTTGGTATGTAGCATCACCTCATGGATCTCTACCACATTTGTTCAAAATATGCCATCTGGGGCCAAAAATGGCCCCGCCTTAGGGGACACATAGTTTACATAGGCTAAATAGGAAGATAGTGTTTTAGTATGAAATAGAGTAAAGGTAGTGTTTTAGAATGAATAAATTCCTTTTGGAATTTTTATTGAGATAATCAGTGGCAAATAGGAAAACACGAAAAAAATTTCTTGCCTGAACCAGAAGGCATAGAGCCTTGATATTGTGCATGTAGCATAACCTTTTGGACCTCTACCAAGTTTGTTCAAATTGCACCCCTGGGGTCAAAGATGCCCCCCACCCCTTCCCCCAGATGGGCCTAAGTGTTGGAGAATGGATTTATATTTTGTGTCTCCTGACAAGGATTCAGGAGAGGGATCCAGGGCCCATGGACCCTCTTGTTGTGTTTCTCCTTTGTAGAAACATTTGTTGTGGGTATTCATTGGAAGTGTTTACTGTTTCTAGGTGAATGGTCTATCCCTGTGTAACAGTGAATTATTAGCTTCTTGTGCTGATGATGGTAGTCTAAGGTTGTGGTCCATCCATGACAGAGAACAGGCTTTACAGTTCCATGTGTAATAGTTTTATATACTGTTTCTAGGTGAATGGTCTATCCCTGTGTAACAGTGAGTTATTAGCTTCTAGTGCTGATGATGGTAGTCTAAGGTTGTGGTCCGTCCATGACAGAGAGCAGGCTTTACAGTTCCAAGTGTAATAGTTTTATATACTGTTTCTAGGTGAATGGTCTATCCACGTGTAACAGTGAGTTATTAGCTTCTTGTGCTGATGATGGTAGTCTATGGTTGTGGTCCGTCCATGACAGAGAACAGGCTTTACAGTTCCAAGTGTAATAGTTTTCTATACTGTTTCTAGGTGAATGGTCTATCCCTGTGTAACAGTGAGTTATTAGCTTCTTGTGCTGATGATGGTAGTCTAAGGTTGTGGTCTGTCCATGACAGAGAGCAGGCTTTACAGTTCTAAGTGTAATAGTTTTATATACTGTTTCTAGGTGAATGGTCTATCCCTGTGTAACAGTGAGTTATTAGCTTCATGTGCTGATGATGGTAGTCTAAGGTTGTGGTCCGTCCATGACAGAGAACAGGCTTTACAGTTCCAAGTGTAATAGTTTTCTATACTGTTTCTAGGTGAATGGTCTATCCCTGTGTAACAGTGAGTTATTAGCTTCTTGTGCTGATGATGGTAGTCTAAGGTTGTGGTCCGTCCATGACAGAGAACAGGCTTTACAGTTCCAAGTGTAATAGTTTTCTATACTGTTTCTAGGTGAATGGTCTATCCCTGTGTAACAGTGAGTTGTTAGCTTCTCGTGCTGATGATGGTAGTCTAAGGTTGTGGTCTGTCCATGACAGAGAACAGGCTTTACAGTTCTAAGTGTAATAGTTTTCTATACTGTTTCTAGGTGAATGGTCTATCCCTGTGTAACACTGAGTTGTTAGCTTCATGTGCTCATGATGGTAGTCAAAGGTTGTGGTTCGTCCTTGACAGAGAACAGGCCTTACAGTTCTAAGTGTAATAGTTTTCTATACTGTTTCTAGGTGAATGGTCTATCCCTGTGTAACAGTGAGTTATCAGCTTCTTGTGCTGATGATGGTAGTCTAAGGTTGTGGTCCGTCCATGACAGAGAGCAGGCTTTACAGTTCCAAGTGTAATAGTTTTATATACTGTTTCTAGGTGAATGGTCTATCCCTGTGTAACAGTGAGTTGTTAGCTTCTTGTGCTGATGATGGTAGTCTAAGGTTGTGGTCCGTCCATGACAGAGAACAGGCTTTACAGTTCCAAGTGTAAAAGTTTATATACTGTTTCTAGGTGAATGGTCTATCCCTGTGTAACAGTGAGTTATTAGCTTCTTGTGCTGATGATGGTAGTCTAAGGTTGTGGTCCATCCATGACATAGAATAGGCTTTACAGTTCTAAGTGTAATAGTTTTATATACTGTTTCTAGGTGAATGGTCTATCCCTGTGTAACAGTGAGTTGTTAGCTTCTTGTGCTGATGATGGTAGTCTAAGGTTGTGGTCCATCCATGACAGAGAGCAGGCTTTACAGTTCCAAGTGTAATAGTTTTCTATACTGTTTCTAGGTGAATGGTCTATCCCTGTGTAACAGTGAGTTATTAGCTTCTTGTGCTGATGATGGTAGTCTAAGGTTGTGGTCCATCCATGACAGAGAACAGGCTTTACAGTTCCAAGTGTAATAGTTTTCTATACTGTTTCTAGGTGAATGGTCTATCCCTGTGTAACAGTGAGTTATTAGCTCCATGTGCTGATAATGGTAGCCTAAGGTTGTGGTCCGTCCATGACAGAGAACAGGCTTTACTGATCCAAGTGTAATAGTTTTATATACTGTTTCTAGGTGAATGGTCTATCCCTGTGTAACAGTGAGTTGTAAGCTTCTTGTGCTGATGATGGTAGTCTAAGGTTGTGGTCCGTCCATGACAGAGAACAGGCTTAACAGTTCCAAGTGTAATAGTTTTATATACTGTTTCTAGGTGAATGGTCTATCCCTGTGTAACAGTGAGTTATTAGCTTCTAGTGCTGATGATGGTAGTCTAAGGTTGTGGTCCGTCCATGACAGAGAGCAGGCTTTACAGTTCCAAGTGTAATAGTTTTCTATTCTGTTTCTAGGTGAATGGTCTATCCCCGTGTAACAGGTGAGTTATTAGCTTCTTGTGCTGATGATGGTAGTCTATGGTTGTGGTCCGTCCATGACAGAGAACAGGCTTTACAGTTCCAAGTGTAATAGTTTTCTATACTGTTTCTAGGTGAATGGTCTATCCCTGTGTAACAGTGAGTTATTAGCTTCTTGTGCTGATGATGGTAGTCTAAGGTTGTGGTCTGTCCATGACAGAGAGCAGGCTTTACAGTTCTAAGTGTAATAGTTTTATATACTGTTTCTAGGTGAATGGTCTATCCCTGTGTAACAGTGAGTTATTAGCTTCATGTGCTGATGATGGTAGTCTAAGGTTGTGGTCCGTCCATGACAGAGAACATGCTTTACAGTTCCAAGTGTAATAGTTTTCTATACTGTTTCTAGGTGAATGGTCTATCCCTGTGTAACAGTGAGTTATTAGCTTCTTGTGCTGATGATGGTAGTCTAAGGTTGTGGTCCGTCCATGACAGAGAACAGGCTTTACAGTTCCAAGTGTAATAGTTTTCTATACTGTTTCTAGGTGAATGGTCTATCCCTGTGTAACAGTGAGTTGTTAGCTTCTCGTGCTGATGATGGTAGTCTAAGGTTGTGGTCTGTCCATGACAGAGAACAGGCTTTACAGTTCTAAGTGTAATAGTTTTCTATACTGTTTCTAGGTGAATGGTCTATCCCTGTGTAACACTGAGTTGTTAGCTTCATGTGCTCATGATGGTAGTCAAAGGTTGTGGTTCGTCCTTGACAGAGAACAGGCCTTACAGTTCTAAGTGTAATAGTTTTCTATACTGTTTCTAGGTGAATGGTCTATCCCTGTGTAACAGTGAGTTATCAGCTTCTTGTGCTGATGATGGTAGTCTAAGGTTGTGGTCCGTCCATGACAGAGAGCAGGCTTTACAGTTCCAAGTGTAATAGTTTTATATACTGTTTCTAGGTGAATGGTCTATCCCTGTGTAACAGTGAGTTGTTAGCTTCTTGTGCTGATGATGGTAGTCTAAGGTTGTGGTCCGTCCATGACAGAGAGCAGGCTTTACAGTTCCAAGTGTAAAAGTTTTATATACTGTTTCTAGGTGAATGGTCTATCCCTGTGTAACAGTGAGTTATTAGCTTCTTGTGCTGATGATGGTAGTCTAAGGTTGTGGTCCATCCATGACAGAGAATAGGCTTTACAGTTCTAAGTGTAATAGTTTTATATACTGTTTCTAGGTGAATGGTCTATCCCTGTGTAACAGTGAGTTGTTAGCTTCTTGTGCTGATGATGGTAGTCTAAGGTTGTGGTCCATCCATGACAGAGAGCAGGCTTTACAGTTCCAAGTGTAATAGTTTTATATACTGTTTCTAGGTGAATGGTCTATCCCTGTGTAACAGTGAGTTATTAGCTTCTTGTGCTGATGATGGTAGTCTAAGGTTGTGGTCCATCCATGACAGAGAACAGGCTTTACAGTTCCAAGTGTAATAGTTTTCTATACTGTTTCTAGGTGAATGGTCTATCCCTGTGTAACAGTGAGTTATTAGCTCCATGTGCTGATAATGGTAGCCTAAGGTTGTGGTCCGTCCATGACAGAGAACAGGCTTTACTGATCCAAGTGTAATAGTTTTATATACTGTTTCTAGGTGAATGGTCTATCCCTGTGTAACAGTGAGTTGTAAGCTTCTTGTGCTGATGATGGTAGTCTAAGGTTGTGGTCCGTCCATGACAGAGAACAGGCTTAACAGTTCCAAGTGTAATAGTTTTATATACTGTTTCTAGGTGAATGTTCTATCCCTGTGTAACAGTGAGTTATTAGCTTCTTGTGCTGATGGTGGTAGTCTAAGGTTGTGGTCCGTCCATGACAGAGAACAGGCTTTACAGTTCCAAGTGTAATAGTTTTCTATACTGTTTCTAGGTGAATGGTCTATCCCTGTGTAACAGTGAGTTATTAGCTTCATGTGCTTATAATGGTAGCCTAAGGTTGTGGTCCGTCCATGACAGAGAACAGGCTTTACTGATCCAAGTGTAATAGTTTTATATACTGTTTCTAGGTGAATGGTCTATCCCTGTGTAACAGTGAGTTGTTAGCTTCTTGTGCTGATGATGGTAGTCTAAGGTTGTGGTCCGTCCATGACAGAGAACAGGCTTTACAGTTCCAAGTGTAATAGTTTTCTATACTGTTTCTAGGTGAATGGTCTATCCCTGTGTAACAGTGAGTTATTAGCTTCATGTGCTGATAATGGTAGCCTAAGGTTGTGGTCCATCCATGACAGAGAACAGTCTTTACAGTTCCAAGTGTAATTGTTTTATATACTATTTCTAGGTAAATGGTCTATCCCTATGTAACAGTGAGTTATTAGCTTCTTGTGCTGATGATGGTAGTCTAAGGTTGTGTTCCTTCCATGACAGAGAACAGGCTTTATAGTTCCAAGTGTAATAGATTTATATACTATTTCTAGGTGAATGGTCTATCCCTGTGTAACAGTGAGTTATTAGCTTCTTGTGCTGATGATGGTAGTCTAAGGTTGTGGTCCTTCCATGACAGAGAACAGGCTTTACAGTTCCAAGTGTAATTGTTTTATATACCGTTTCTAGGTGAATGGTCTATCCCTGTGTAACAGTGAGTTATTAACTTCATGTGCTGATGATGGTAGTCTAAGGTTGTGGTCCGTCCATGACAGAGAACTGGCTTTACAGTTCCAAGTGCGATTGTTTTATAAACTGTTTCTAGGTGAATGGTCTATCCCTGTGTAACAGTGAACTGTTAGCTTCTTGCGCTGATGATGGTAGCCTAAGGTTGTGGTCCTTCCATGACAGAGAACAGGCTTAACAGTTCAAAGTGTAATAGTTTTATATACTGTTTCTAGGTGAATGGTCTATCCCTGTGTAACAGTGAGTTATTAGCTTCATGTGCTGATGATGGTAGCCTAAGGTTGTGGTCCGTCCATGACAGAGAACAGGCTTAACAGTTCCAAGTGTAATAGTTTTATATACTGTTTCTAGGTGAATGGTCTATCCCTGTGTAACAGTGAGTTATTAGCTTCTTGTGCTGATGATGGTAGTCTAAGCTTGTGGTCTGTCCATGACAGAGAACAGGCTTTACAGTTCCAAGTGTAATAGTTTTCTATACTGTTTCTTGGTGAATGGTCTATCCCTGTGTAACAGTGAGTTATTAGCTTCATGTGCTGATGATGGTAGCCTAAGGTTGTGGTCGGTCCATGACAGAGAACAGGCTTAACAGTTCCAAGTGTAATAGTTTTATATACTGTTTCTAGGTGAATGGTCTATCCCTGTATAACAGTGAGTTATTAGCTTCTTGTGCTGATGATGGTAGTCTAAGGTTGTGGTCTGTCCATGACAGAGAACAGGCTTTACAGTTGCAAGTGTAATTGTTTCATATACTGTTTCTAGGTGAATGGTCTATCCCTGTGTAACAGTGAGTTATTAGCTTCTTGTGCTGATGATGGTAGTCTAAGGTTATGGTCTGTCCATGACAGAGAACAGGCTTTACAGTTCCAAGTGTAATTGTTTTATATACTGTTTCTAGGTGAATGGTCTATCCCTGTGTAACAGTGAGTTATTAACTTCTTGTGCTGATGATGGTAGTCTAAGCTTGTGGTCCGTCCATGACAGAGAACAGGCTTTACAGTTCCAAGTGTAATAGTTTTCTATACTATTTCTAGGTGAATGGTCTATCCCTGTGTAACAGTGAACTGTTAGCTTCTTGTGCTGATGATGGTAGTCTAAGGTTGTGGTCCTTCCATGACAGAGAACAGGCTTAACAGTTCCAAGTGTAATAGTTTTATATACTGTTTCTAGGTGAATGGTCTATCCCTGTGTAACAGTGAGTTATTAGCTTCTTGTGCTGATGATGGTAGTCTAAGGTTGTGGTCCTTCCATGACAGAGAACAGGCTTTACAGTTCCAAGTGTAATTGTTTTATATACTGTTTCTAGGTGAATGGTCTATCCCTGTGTAACAGTGAACTGTTAGCTTCTTGTGCTGATGATGGTAGTCTAAGGTTGTTGTCCGTCCATGACAGAGAGCAGGTTATACAGTTCGAAGTGTAATAGTTTTCTATTCTGTTTCTAGGTGAATGGTCTATCCCTGTGTGACAGTGAGTTATTAGCCTCTTGTGCTGATGATGGTAGTCTAAGGTTGTTGTCCGTCCATGATAGAGAACAGGCTATACAGTTCGAAGTGTAATAGTTTTATATACTGTTTCTAGGTGAATGGTCTATCCCTGTGTAACAGTGAGTTATTAGCTTCTTGTGCTGATGATGGTAGTCTAAGGTTGTGGTCCGTCCTTGACAGAGAACAGGCCTTGTAGTTCCAAGTGTAATAGTTTTATATACTGTTTCTAGGTGAATGGTCTATCCCTGTGTAACAGTGAGTTATTAGCTTCATGTGCTGATGATGGTAGTCTAAGGTTGTTGTCCGTCCGTGACAGAGAACAGGCTTTACAGTTTCAAGTGTAATAGTTTTATATACTATTTCTAGGTAAATGGTCTATCCCTGTGTAACAATGAGTTGTTAGCTTCATGTGCTGATGATGGTAGTCTAAGGTTGTGGTCCGTCCATGACAGAGAACAGGCTTAACAGTTCCAAGTGTAATAGTTTTATATACTGTTTCTAGGTGAATGGTCTATCCCTGTGTAACAGTGAGTTATTAGCTTCTTGTGCTGATGATGGTAGTCTAAGGTTGTGGTCTGTCCATGATAGAGAACAGGCTTTACAGTTCCAAGTGAAAGAACAGGTAGGTTTAACCCTGAATGCGCCAAGCGCAACAGATGTCCTCTGCTTTTCTCGTCTGCTGAAATGTTTAAGAAGCTTCTAGTGCAAACAGTCTTGACCCAGATCAGACTGCTCCAATAGGAGCAGTCTGTTCTGGGTCCACGCTGTTTGCTTCTATACTTAATTTGTCAGTAATGTGTAGCAATTATTTGCAGCAGACGACTTCAGCAGACAACATTTTCACATGCTTATTTTTCCTTGTGCTTTAAGGGTTAATCTCAGGTTTAACCGTTTCATTGAGTCTTGATCCAGATTAGGACCAACATTTTGTCTGTCCTGATCTGGGTCCAAACCATTTCATTGAGTCTTGATCCAGATTAGGACCGACATTTTGTCTGTCCTGATCTGGGTCCAAACTGTTTGCAAAGGTTATCAGCAGATGACAGAATTCGCCACTAGTATGGGAAGTACTAATGACAATACATATGGTTTTATAGTGGTTTAGACCCAAATCAGGACAGTTATTCTGGATCCAAACTGTTTGCAAAGGGCTTTGTTGTCTGCTTGTATTGTCTGTGGCTTATAGTCTCTGCTAGCGGGTAAAGATTTTAGCAGATTACAAAGGGTTTTATCACCTGCTTGTGTTGCCTGCTGATAAGTAGACTACAAATGATGCCGCTAGCAGGGAAAAAGTTAAGCATATTATTGAAATGATTTGTCACAATTCAGGCAGATTGTTTGTATGAAATAAACTTTATATATGATTATTGTGATGGATAGCATTTGACAGATGGTTATATGAAATTTATTTGGAGATTGAATCATGTGTAATAACAACTGTCATGCCAACCAAGAGTGAGAGTGACATATGTTTGGTTTACAATTGTTAAATAAAACATTAACTTATACATATCACTTGAGCTAACGTGAATTGATAAGTCCCTGATAACTTTGTAAACAAAACATGACCTCACTGTCACTCTTGGCTGGCAGGACAGTAGATGATGACCGTTTGACACTCTGATAATGTTCCCTTGAACATGTTCTTTTGAAAAAAAATATTTTGAAAAAAAACTATGCAGACAACAAAAGTATCATGAAAAATTACCCAGTATATAAATTCCTACAATGCAAGTCATGCGTTGCATGGGCGGATCCAGAAAATTTGTCATAGGGGGTCCAACTTTGATTATGTTTTTTTATTTTTTTTTAGTTGAGGGGTGGGAGGATCCAAACACCACTATAAGCGAGCCATCTTTGGCCCGCCAGCGAAACAACATTTAAATGGCGTTTCGCTGGCATGCTGATGATGGCCCAACATTGAATGCTGGCTTGGTAGCTTTGTAATTTTTTAGGGGATCTGGACCAGAATTGATAAGTAACCCTATATTTTTGGTAATTTTGAAGGGGGTTTGGACCCAGATCCGCACATGCGTTGATTTGTTTCTCTTTCAGTCCTGCACATGTCTGAGTTTTGCCCCCAAAGTTTCCAGTCTTCCAGCAACCTCCAACCAGAAAGAGGCATTACCTTATATTGTGGCGGGCTACAGTGATGGAACAGTGAGGATGTTTGATGTCAACAAAGTTGAAATGGTTCTCAAGATGCACCCCCACGCTGTGTCTGTGACAGCTATCAGCTTCTCATCAGACGGTAAGTTCATTTAACCCTTAATGTGCCAATCGCAACAAAAGTCGTCTGCTTTTCTCATCTGCTGAAATTTTTAAGAAGCCTCTATGGCAAACAGTGTGGACCCAGATCAGACTGCTCCTATAGGAGCAGTCTGTTTTGGGTCAACACTGTTTGCTTCTATACTTAATTTGTCAGTAATGTTAGGCAATTATTTGCAGCAGATGGCTTCAGCAGACGACATTTTCAGATGCATTTTTTTCTTGGCGCTTTAAGAGTTAATTCTTTGCATGCTGGGTCATATTTTTTTTTGTCGTCTGCTGATATTTTTCAAAATCAACTTTTTTGAAAAATTCTTTAAGGAATACCGTCAGAGTGTCATACAGTTTGGATCCAGATCAGATTTGACATTTTGTCGTTAGATAAATTCAGTAATAAAGGAGCATAAATGTTAGATTATAGTTATCATATAATACTTAAAATACAAATGTACTTTGAACTCATTTTTTTTGCCGTGAAACTCAAAGATTCTGCCATATATACACTTGGAAAAAAAGTTAAACATCACTTTATGTTCTGAAGAAATGTTTTGAAAATTCCATTTTTTCATAGCTTGGAGATTCTGATATTTTTATGGCTTATATTTTAAAGCGTCATCTAGGTACAACCTGAATTATTGAAGTCTGTCAGATTAAGTTTTTGGGCTACAGAGGATACAATATGCCACACGTGAATACTGTTAATTTTTCTGAAAGTAAGTTTGCCCTTTTGCACACCACAGAAATGATTTTTGGAGGCAAAAATAGCCTTTAATGAAAGAATGGAACATTCACAATAAATAAATTAATTTGTTTTGAAAAGTATTGTATTAGCTCCGAACCACATTACCGTAAATAATCTGCATCTTGCACTAATTACTATGGAAACAGATATTAATTGATAATTTCCAAATAAAGCCTTATAAGGATAATTCTGCTGTGCCTCTGTGACCAGATTGTGTGTTATGAAAATGCCATCTTCAATTTCTTACCAAAGTTTAGAAACTTCCAAAATGTATAGACAAAGAACAAAATATGGCTTTGAAACCTACCATCAGTTTAGTATGCCTCTACCATCAACAGTGGGTCAGAAAACGAAAACATGGTGGTCAAAGTTTGTTAAACAGACTGTCTGCTTCAAGGGTGACCAAAAATTAAGACAAATAGATCTTATGGAAGGAAAGAATCACAAGAGATATCAATATGGTCATAAAATCAGAAACAAATTTTCTGTATCTAAGATGGCGGCTGTCTACCACAGCTGTTGCTGAATCTTGGTCATTTTAACCCAGAAGTATCCTTGAATCATACAAATTCTTATTATTTGAAAAAGTTTGATGAAACATTTTTAAAATATAAGTAAGTTTTAGCCTTAAGTTTACCCTTGTATTAGCCAAGGTGATGCTTAACTTATTTCCAAGTGCATATATGTGACGTTGTTATGACCATCATTGCACAACTTTACTAAATATGTAAACCACTTAGTCTAGTGGTTTACTGATTTTAATTCATGACATTATATACCACTCTCAGACATCATTATATACTGAGGGAAAAAAGTTTAGCAATTATTTATAATGGGGTTTTCAAAAGGTGGTCTTTGAAGCATTAGATCCTTTTAATTGGCAGGTTCGCAAACATGTCAGTTGCTTAAAAATGACCTAATGGCTACCCCAAAGTGATCAAAAGACACAAAATCCATCTTCATAGTGAGGATTTGATCTGCTGAGCATTTTAATTTCAAACAGTATTTAATTGAAAGGGAGATAATTTGGAAAAATACGAGTTTCAACTAAAACTGTACAAAAAGGGTGAACATTACATTCAGTTTTAACCCGTTTTTCACTTTCTTGCTTTTGGATCTAAACATTTGACAGAAAAACGAACTTTTAGTCGAAAACTATTCGCACTATTGCCGGATAAGCTGTTTTAGCTAGGGGGCATAAAATCAGACTTTACATTATGTGAAATGTCAACCTGTTAATGTCATCGTACTCTTGAACTTTTGTCAACATATATTTTTGACACTATGAAATTAAAAGTCCTATTTCTTCTAAACTGTGAATCCCTAAAGTATATTGCTAAACCTTTTTCCCTCAGTGTACATATGATAAATAAGATTCTAGCTGCATAGGTTTATATTAAACAGAATTTTTGAGGGTAGAATTGTAAATATTTTCTTACCCATCAGTTTTAACATATGTTTTGGGTGCTCAAAAGAATTGGCTCATTTTTTTGGTCCACACCCTTAACTAAAGGCCTGAGCTGATCAGATCATCTAAGCAGGCTGGTCTGAGTCTGATTCATGATGTGACTCATACAGGCCAGCACACAAAAGAATGGTTCTTATCTTAGAAACATGTACAGGTATCCAATGGGTAAGCGGTCTAAATTTTTGTTCAGTGTCTTTATCAAAATCGATATACATGCAAGCAGCAAAGGCTCTGATGAGACTGCACATCTGTGCAGTCTCATATGAGCCCTCACTGCTTTGCTTTCCCACCAATATTTTTTTTGTCCTGAAAATCATGTCTGCTTTTTATTACACCTGCTGCATATGTTAAAGTGCCCTTAAGACTAGATTTTATCATAGAAGCAAACACTATCAAATGTCCATAGTTTTGCAATATATGCTATCTAAGACCATAATGCAGACAAGAGAAAAGTTAACCCTTAAAGCACCAAGCATAACTGCAGCAGACAACAAATTTGGCTACATCTTTCCCAATTTTTTAAAAAAAGGTATGATATTCCATGAGAATTATCTGCCAGCAGATGATTCTCATGAAATATCATGCCTTTTTCGTCCTTTTTGAAAAAGCAGCAAAATTTGAAATTGTTGTCTGCTGCAAATTGTAGGTGGCACTTTATGGGTTAACAAAAGTTGTGATTGGTGGGAATAGGGTTAACCCCTTATGCACTCAAAGTGATCACACCTCTATTGACCCTTTTCCTGCCAATAAATTTTTGTCCTGAAAATGTTGGATACTTTTTACATCTGCTGCATATATTTAAATGCACTTCAGACTCCTTTTGATCATGGAAGCAAACACTATGAACCCTGATAGGGATTGCTCGCTTAGGGAAATAACCAGCACAATAGAGTCTCTGACAGCAGTATGTGCTTATGAAAGTCCAATTGCATACATGTATTTATATTGTAGCTAGTCTAACACTTGAAAAATGGTGAAGCAATTTAAATGGAAAACAGACTTTATGCTGAAAAAATATCAAAATATAGAAATAGAAAGCTAGTAGACCAAACTAATACCATGGCAATGGCAGAATTACCTGCATTGTCATGTACATCCCTACTCGAGGCCGAACAGTGAGCTCAAACTCAAGTAAGAAAAAGAACAGAAACTTCCGAAAGAATGATAGGAAATTCTAATGCACTTGCTTTTGTAACACAACATCTGAATGGATAATATCAAAAATTTGCGACAGTATATCCTGCAATATTTACATTTCCACTGCGAGTCTTCAAATGAACCTTTACATTTGAGATGTCTTTCATACCTTCATGAACAGTTTGATTTGAGCCACGCCCACATACACTCCATTTGGGCGGACCAACGTCAATGCCATCCAATAACTCTGTTTGTTTACTGACGTTCGTATGACGTTGAACACATATCACCTTGACGTTGAGTGCAGAAATTTGGTGTTTTGGCTATTCTGAAACCACCGTTATGTCCAATTTAATTAAAAATATCCGGAAAACCAGCCAAGTTAGGTTAAATTGAAAATTTTAAAATATTTGACTGATACGGTAATATAAAATGTAAATATAAGTAATAGATTTAATTTTTGTCTGTTCATGGAAATCAAGAATACTTCGGGTCTATCAAACTTTGCAAGAGACCGGAAGTGTTCATGATTCCATAAACAGACCAAAAATTGGATTTATTTCTTAAATATACTGTAGCAAAAAATTTATTAATTATGTCATTTTTTTTTTTGATGAATTACGGCTTTATGTGGCCTGAAATGCTTCAATTTAGAGACAAAACTGCAGAAGTACATTAAAATGGGGATATCCATGTTCAAAATTTGCATTTAGGGAGGTATATAGTTGGATACATGGTCGGAAATTATGTTTTACGGGTCGACTCGCATGATGTTTTAAACTAAATTTTCGACCATATATCCGACGATAAACCATCTGATGATATACCTTCCCAAATGAAAATTTTGAATGACTGTATGCCAGATAGTTTTAGTGTGTCCGCCAGATTTGCACAGAATTTACAAATGGTCCCCTTTGAATTTAAGTAGGGATGTACCTGTGTCATCCAGAAATCCAGACCTAGGCGTAACACTGTATAAGCAGATAAGTGAGCAGACGACAACTGTCGTGAATTGCTAGAAAAGGCTTAAAGTTTTGGCCACCTTGAAAGCAAAGGGACTAATTTAATTAACTATATTTTTTATTTGTCAGGTCGTATGATAATATCAGGTGGTAGTGATGGTTTGATAGCTGTGAGCAGTCCGACAACTGGTATGACTGTAAGAGTTATAAGCGACCATAAAGGAGCGCCAATAACAAACATAGATGTCACCAATACACAGGTAGAATTAGTTTTCTTCCACATCTGATAAGGATATCTGATATTTTAGCCTGGGATAGAAAACCTTATCTTACCCATGTTTTCTTACCCAGGCTGTCACATGAAGGCTGTACATTGATTGTATTAAGAGATTATCTCATGGCTTTTTGGTTATCACCCGAAGTATCAACCCGAGAGCTTTAGCTCGAGGGCTGATAATGGTCGAGGGTTGATACTGACGGCGATAACCAAAACCCCATGTTATAATCTGTTTATCACATATTCCATTTAGCTATTTCAACGTGTTTGACGTACAAAAAATGTAAGAACAAGAAATGTCACAGTCACATGCCGAATGCCCCCAAAGGAATTGGTCTAGCATAAGACACATTCAAGGAAAGTTAGCTGTAATATAGGAGATATGCTCCAGACACGAAAAACCTAGAAATGAGGCCAGAAGTCAATGTCAAGGTAAAAGTGACATAAAATGGTATGCACCACTCCGCCATCCCAAGAGGAATCAACACACCAAATTTGGGATTCCTACAACAAATAATATAGGAGATATGCTCCAGACACGATTATTCTAGAAACTAGGTCATAGGTCAAGATCACAGTGACCTAAAAATGGTATGCGACCCATCAGTATCCAAAGATGTATCCATACAGAAAATTTGGGATTCCCATCTCAAATAATATAAAAGATATGTTCTGGACACAATTATTCTACAAACAAGGTCAGAGGTCAAAGTGACCCAAAAATGGTATGTGACACTCCGCCATCAAAAGTTGCATCAAAACACCGAATTTGGGATTCTTACCTTTAATAATATAAGATATGCTCCGGAAACGATTTTTCTAAAAACTAGGTCAGAGGTCAAGGTCACAGTGACCCATAAAATGGTACAAGACAATCCATCATCCCAAGATGCATTCATACACCAAAATTTGGATTCCTATCTCAAATAATATAAGAGATATGCTCCTGACACAATTATCATTAAAACTAGGTCAGAGGTCAAGGTCACATTGACCCGAAAAATGGTAAGTGACACTTCCCCATCCCAAGATGCATATACACACCAAATTTGGAATTCCTACCTCAAAGAATATAACAGATATGCTCCGAACACAATAATTCTTAAAACTAGGTCAGAGGTCAAGGTCAAAGTGACCCAAAATGGTATGTGACACTCTGTCATCTCAAGATACATTTAAACACCAAATATGGAATTCCTATCTCAAAGAAATTAGGAGATATGCACCAGACTCAATGCAGTTTCTAGAAACTAGGTCAGAGGACAAGTTCAAGGTCATAGTGAGCCAATTGTGGTATGCAACACTCTGTCATCCCAAGATGCATTCACACACCAAATTTGAGATTCCTACCTCAAATAACATAAGAGATATGCTCTGAATACGATTATTCTAAAACTAGGTCATAGGTAAAGTTCAAAGCCACAGTGACCCAATAATGGTTTGCTATACTTCCTCATCCCAAGATGCATCATCACACCAAATTTGAGACTCCTAGCTCAAATAATATTAGAGATATGCTCCAGACATGATTATTCTAAAAACTAGGTCAGAGGTCAAGGTCACAGTGACCCAAAATGGTTTGTGACACTCCGCCATTCCAAGATGCATTTACACACAAAATTTGGAATTCCTATCTAAAAGAATATAGGAGATATGTGCCAGACTAAATGCAGTTTATAGAAACTAGGTCAGAGGTCTAGTTCAAGGTCACAGTGACCCAATTATGGTATGGGACACTTTGTCATCCCAATATGCATCCACACACCAAATTTGAGATTCCTACCTCAAATAATATTAGAGATATGCTCCGAATACGATTATTCTAAAAACTAGGTCAGAGGTCAAGGTCAAGGTCACAGGGACCTTAAAATGGTTTGTGACACTCCGCCATCCAATGATGCATTCACACACCAAATTTGGAATTCCTACCTCAAAGAATATAAGAGATATGTTCCGCACACAATAATTCTTAAAACTAGGTCAGAGGTCAAGGTCAAGGTCACAGTGACCCGAAAATGATATATGACACTCTGTCATCCCAATATGCATTTACACACCAAAATATGTAATTCCTATCTCAAAGAATATATGAATATGCACCAGAATCAATGCCGTTTGTAGAAACTAGGTCAGAGGTCAAGGTCACAGTGACCCAATTATAGTACGCGACACTTCTTTATCTCAAGATGCATCCACACACCAAATTTGAAATTTCTACCTAAAATAATATAAGAGATATGCTCTGGACACGATTATTCTAAAAACTAGGTCAGAGGTCAAGGTCAAGGTCACAGTGACCCAAAAAGGGTATGCGACACTCCGCCATCCCAAGATGCATCCACACACCAAATTTGGAATTCCTACCTCAAAGAATATAGGAGATATGCACCGGACATGAAGTGGGACGGACGGACAGACATTTTATTACTATAAAAACTAAGTCAGAGGTCAAGGTCACAGTGACCCGAAGATGGTACACGACACTCCGCCATCCAAAGATGCATCCACACACCAAATTTGGAATTCCTACCTCAAAGAATATAGGCGATATGCACCGGACATGAAGCGGGACGGACGGACAGTGCGATTACTATATGCCTCCCAAAGTTCCTTTGGGGGCATAAAAACAGAGGAATGGGGTACATTTTGCGTTACACCAAGCCACTTGTTTACATCTGGCGTCATCAAATGATCAACGTTACGTGCCGGGCATGATAACCTCTCTCCCTTCAAAATATATGACTTCCGGTTATCATCACGGTATGCTGATAATCAGTTGGCGGGAAAGAGCTTATCGCATATGCAGACTTTGGGTTATTGCGGCAAATAGGGTCCCGAATATGTGATAATGGAACTTACGCATATGGTCCTCAGCTAATGCCATTGTAACCTCAAAGTGACATCATGATGTAAGTTAGCATCTCCTGAACTTATGAATAAAAATGCAGAATTCAATGGTGAATATGAAAACGAACCCATGTTTCGGTGTGTATGGGATAGAAAAATCCATCCCTCAGAATCACCATTTGAACGGTGATCCTCGGGACAGTTTTTTTATATCCCACCCTCATACTTATGATGGATATTTATATAATGATGAATATTTATATAATGAAAATATTACTTTTGCTATTGTCATATATAGAGATTAATCCACTGATGAGTGATCTAACTATTTGAACTTATGTTATATGGGCCAGTGTACTTGTTGCATAGAGTGTTAAGTCATCAAGCCTCTCGTTTAGGTTTTGTAATAATTGAAAACATTTTTTTGTATTTCACAACCAAAATATATCTTGTGGATACTCAAAAGGACCATCTCAAAGAGACGTTTTTTTAAACATCCAAACCATGTCTTTAAATTGATTGGTAAGAAAATAATTACAATTTTAGGCTCAACGTTTCCTTATCAGGGACCCATGGTCATTATTAAACAAGCATACACAGCTACATAGTGAGCCTTGGCTACTGGGGCTGCTGGCCTATACTATACAGTTATTTCATGCCTGTTTGTAGTATAGTCAAAACTATTACCCTTAGGTGCCGTGGACGACCTGATGCACTATTGCAGGAGGCCCAGGAGTAATAGTTTGACTGTATTACAAACAGGCATGAAATAACTGTTTTATTACCCAACCCATTTGATGAAATACTTAGCACCCTTCCTTGCATGGAGTTGCTGAAGCCGATGCAAAACAGAAATTTCACCAAATCTGCTCAAATTTGGTCTCCAAATGTTCTGCTTGTTCTAACTAAGAAACGAGTACCCACACTTTATGTTTCTGACCATAAACAACAGAGTTAATGGAGTTTAATGTTGCCAAACCATACCTTATTATGTCTCCCCCCTTTAGGGTCGGGAGACATATTGTTTTTCCCTGGGCGTCCGTCTGTCCATCTGTCTGTCCGTCCGTCTGTCTGTCCGTCTGTCCATCTGTCTGTCTGTCATTCACAAATTGTGTCCACTCTATAACTTGAAAACCGTTTAAGCTATATTCACGAAACTTTATACAAATATCAATCAGCATGAGATGACGTGCAGAGTGCAAGAATGGTAACTCTGCCGTTTATACTTTTTTGAGTTATTGCTCTTTGAACCTTTGAACCTTTGTGCATCACAAAAATCGTGTCCGCTCTATAACTTGAAAACCACTTAAGCTATACTCACGAAACTTTATACAAATATCAATCAGCATGAAATGACGTGCAGAGTGCAAGAATGGTAACTCAGTCATTTATACTTTTTGAGTTATTCCCCTTTGAACTTTGTGCATCACAAAAATCGTGTCTGCTCTATAACTTGAAAACCGCTTAAGCTATATTCACAAAACTTTATACAAATATCAATCAGCATGAGCTGATGTGCAGAGTGCAAGAATGGTAACTCTGCCGTTTATACTTTTTGAGTTATTTCCCTTGGAACTTTGTCCAACACAAAAACAATTATCTATGACTATTTCATACCAGGTTATGATTGAATGTTAACTACATTGACAGATATCTTTACTAGATACAAGCTGAATGTCTGCATGAAATAACTAGAATTTCAGTTAGAAATTGTATTTAATGTTTCTGTTTGAAATTGTATTTAGTGACTCATGCTTTTGACATCAAAAGGGGGGAGACATCTGTTTTTTCATAGAAAAACAATTCTAGTTTTCACCATTGTTGCATTAAGTATCCTTTCGTAAACGAACCGTACGCGCATCGTTGTCACGCATGTCACTGAATCGAGAGTAAACAACACACAAGGATGAGTGCTCTTCAAAAATAGCACATTTCATTATAAAATCAATAAAGTTTTGCAAAACATTTGCAATACATAAATAGTGGATATATTAAGCTTGAACCGTAAGTAGTTGTATTTGTTCATTAACGAATTTGAAGGCTGGAATGGATCATCAATCCGAAAGCTGATACTGAAAATACACATCATTTTGACATTTACTTTCACTTTATTCGAGGATAGTATGTGGATTTTGTCCATTTTTCCAATGGAAAGCAAGTGAAATTATAGAAAACAAACGTTTTTGCAAGCGTTTAAGCTAGAATCTGTAAATTGAGCCAACTATGGGCTGATATTTAAATCCCGTTGTGTACCGCGAATAGGTGCGAATGTGTACTGCAGATAGCAAACTCATAAGAAAATTGTGTACTGCGAATAGTTATGAGTTGTTACCCACTATGAAGTAAAACTGCTATTTTGGGGTATTTTCTTATAATTGAACTGGTGCAAAATGTGATCGGTTTAACGATAAATTCAGACCGTCTGCCAAAAGAAGACAAACTGTCAAATTATGGAAGCAAATGCTATAGGCTTCCTTTCAATCATGTAAAATATCCAATGAATAACATAAAATAATCTAAAGCATGAGCTGGTGTAGTTGCCTTCTGTCCGTCTGTCTGTTCATTCAAATGTCCATCATCTAGATTAAAGGTATGCGTCTGTCTCGAAGGGTACAACATAGGCAATCTGTTGTGGTTATTTTTTTTGTATTGAATTTATTTCGTATTTTTGACAATTACCATCAGCCGATTTTTGTCTGCTCTTTCATGTGTAGCCTATACTGCAAACAATATGGACCCAGATTAGACTGATCCTTTAGGAGCAGTCTGATCAGGGTTCAAAGTGTTTACGTTCATGAAAAAAATAGTCTGAAGTATATTTGAATTAAGCGGTAGATGTAAATAGGGGATAACACTTTTAGGCCCCAAAATAGTGGCGGGGTAACATATATTTACTTTGTTTTTGCTATATTTGACCAACTTATTTGACACTGCTTAACGAGTAGATATTTGGGTTGTGCCCTTTGATAGAAGATGAGAAGCTTCAGGGTTTGTTTATTATTAATAAAAAGGAAATAAAACGATAAAATAAAATAAATGAGATGAGATGAGATGAGGGTGGTGTTGTAAACCGAGCCTGAATGGTGTTTTAACAGCACCCGAGGGGTCTAGCAAATGTTGATAAATACTTGACCACTATTATTGCATAAATTCATATTGTTGATTGAAAGCTTTGGGGAAACGATTCGAAAAGTTGAATTTCTGTAGTATAATAATGGCGCACATAATCATGAAAGATACATAGGGGTTTTTATGCTGTAAAAAGGTCATGTTCTAAAGAAATTGAGCAGAAACAAAATTCTGACATCAATCAAGGGCTATACTCTGTTACAAAATAGCAAAATATGGAAGAAAGCAATCCCAACATATATCTTATAAATATATATACATTTACAAAATTTGGTGAAATTCTATCCATTTGTTCACAAGATATTGCGCAGAAACAAAATTCTGTCGCCAACCAAGGGCCATAACTTTGTTACAAATTTGTAAAAGATAGCAGGTAAAAATCCTATTGACACAGATCTCGTCAATATAAATGCATTTATAATGCCTCGGTTACATTTGCCTTACGACAATATACGATGCCCGTACGATGTCCAAATCACCGTTTCCGTGCGGCCTCCGCAGGGAGACCTTGCGATCATCGTACGGATTTACGGGCATCGTGGCCTCTACGATTTTGCTTAACTCCGCACAATGACAAATTTGAAAAAATCATAAGCCCGTAGCCCGTAGACACATCGCAGTGATATTGTACGATCCCCGTACGGGCACTGCACGGTGATCGTGAGGACAACGCAGGGTTTTAGATTGTGATTTTTGGCCCAAAAAATATCGTAGACTATTGCGATAGTCGTAAGGAGCCTGCAAGGTCGCCGCACGATGCCTTTACAAGGCCCATAAAATCGTACGGACATGGGACGGTCATCCTGCGGTAACCCCAAGGCGATGGCACGATGATCGTGCGGTCGCCTTGCGACAACAATTTCCAGACTTATCATAAGCTGTTTGTTTCATTTCAATATTTGTCTTCAGGCGATGTCTCTAAATCATGTACCACCACTTAGTGTGAATCAATATGGATCCAGTTCAGTTGCTGACGGAAGCAGTCTTATCAGGGCCCATAGAGTCTGCTTCCATGCTAAAATTGTCTGAAGTGTAATTCAAAATATGCACCTAACGTGAAATGCTTATGCATTTTTAGTATATAAAATGCTGGTTGAACAAGGGGTTTAATAAATTTGTTAAGATTGATAAATAGTCCAGATATTTTTTTGTCTTTTATAACTCTGGGATTTGAATTTGAGCATTACTTCAAGGAATAAAATATATGGGTCTCGTAGTGAGAACATGTGACTAGTTCGAAAATTGAAATTTGAATGAATGAATGTTCTACAAAATGTATTTTACTGAAAACGAATGACAAATGTGCTGACCAGGCCGGGTGGAAGAAAGCGCATTCTGGTCAGTACCTTTGTCGTTCGCATGCAACGACTCCATTTTTGCTTATGACGAAGATTTTATGTGTTGTTGGCCGTAGAGTGCCTTTGAATGATTAACTGAATTAAACCATGCAAGGCGTTTTAGTCAACTCTGGTACAATTAAAGCATTTTATATTTTCAATTAAAGTGATATTTTTCGAATTATAAAAGTGTACACTTCCACCAAAGGCATTGAGGCGTGACTGTAACGGTAAATGCATTGAATAAATCGAGGGTCATGCCTTAGAGGTCGTGGTAGAAGTATACTATAAAAAGGGGGTTGTTTGTTTGTTTGATTTGATTCTTTACGTCCCATCAACAATCTTTCAGTTAAACAGGGACGGGTCTTCCTGGGTTGAACCAGTACTAAGCTAGAATAAATGTTTCTTGCTCAAGGACCATAACGCAGTGACGCCGGTTAGGCTCGAACCCGAGGCCCCTTGGTCTCGAGTCAAGCACTCTACCACTGAGCCACTGCGCTCCCAAGGGGGTTGTAATATTCTGTGATTTAAACTTTATGAAAACTGCAGAACTTAGAAATTGACATTAAAATATACACAAACGTATCAAACTGTTCCATACCTTTGGACCATGTTCAACTAAAAGCGCTAGCCTCTTCATAGCACGATTTGTGACTTATGACTTTAAAACACAGTTCAAATGGAATGCAAAAATGAACCTGGATAGCCGTTTAAATCCATGCACATAATTACACGACAATTGCACAGCTGGCGTACCGACTCCTTGCGACTTCCGCAAGGTCATCGTACGGGCATCGTGCGATTTATATAGGGAGGTCGTGAAGATAACACGATGATTGTACGATAACCTTGCGGTTGTCGTATGATATCCGCAAGGTCTCTGTAAGGGTTTGTCTTAGATTGTCGCAGAAAGAAATCGTATGGTGATCGTAAGCAATGTAAACACATACGTCGTAGCTTATAACCGCCTACGATGCCGAAAACATCGTAGAGAAAATCGTAGACAAATAAATCATACGACGACCGTGGCAAATGTAACCGAGGCATAAAGTTTAGTCAAATTGTGTCCATTTGTCCTGAAGATACTGAGCGGAAATGAAATTCTGACATGAATCAAGGGCCATAACTCTGTTACAAAAAGTCATCAACCTAGATCTTGTCAATAAGAATATAAAATTTAGTGAAAATCCGTCAGTTTTTTCACAAGATATTAAGTGGAAACAAAAATCTGGCATAAATCAAGAGCCATAACACTAGTACAAATGTTCTAAAAATCATGTGTAACAATCTCAACCTAGATCTTATCAATATAAATGCATATATATAAAATTTGGTGAAAATCAGTCAATTTGTTCCCAAGATATTGAGCGGATCTAAAATTTTGGCATAAATCAAGGGCTATAACTCTGGTACAAATATGTGAAAAATGACGTGTAACAATCCCAAGCTAGATCTTATCAATATGAATGCATATATAAAATTAAGTGAAAATCAGTCAATTTGTTCTAAAGATATTGAGGGGAAACAAAATTCTGGCGTAAATCAAGGGTCATTACTCTGGTACATATGTCCGAAAAATGATGTGCAAAATCCCAATCTCAACCATGTCGAAAAAATAAGTCAATATCAATGCACATACAAAAAGAAAATTGGGTAGAATCTATAAAGTTGTTTTCAAGATATTGAGTTGAAACAAAATGTTGACAGACAGACAGAATTACAGACAGAATGATGGAATGACAGGCAACCCAAATCTAATATAGCCCCACTTTTCCTGAGGTCACTTCTTGTGACGTCCCCAGACTGTGTATACGTTAAGTCCAAAAGCAGTGAATCAATAGCACGTGAATTACCATGATAATACGCTGGTTAAAAATGATTGTTAATAGCATGTGACACACATTTTTTTCAATAATGTGGGATATAATATGTGTCTCATAGTAGTAGTCCAAATGGGACTGATAAGGTATTTGCAACAGTGGTACATTGACCCGTTTGGGAACACCCATATAGGTTGCATGTGGTACCCATTTTGGTCATTATGGGCAACACATAATGTTTATATGGTCCTCAATGCCAGAAAACCTGTCTTCGGAGGGTTGTGAACACCAATGGTGCAGACCAGCCTGCACTTCTGCTTTGTCTGATCAGCACCTTTGTTGTTCGCTTTTTGTAAAGTATCATAGCTAAACTGTCTACAGATGAAATATCAAATTTATAGTCAGTCTCTCTGACAGTAACCAGTACTGGGCTGGTGAAGAGGGTTGTGGTTTTATTTTCTGGATCACCCAAAGGCTCAAGCGGCAGTGGTTCTGCTTATGTGAGTGTAAACAATTATATGTGCCCTATGTGGGTTCTACATGGGCTTAAATTCCATGTGGACCCACAGATAGAGCCCACATGTGAACCATTTAGCCTTGTGTGCTGTGGTATTTTTCTTCGTCTTTAGGCCTCAGTCAACAATTTTTCAGTCATGCCGGGATGGGTTTCTTGGATTAAACCAGCACTAGACAGATGATAAGTGTCTTGCTCAGGAAAACAACACAGTGCCTCAGATGAGGCTCAAACCTGCGACCCCTCAATCTCGAGTCATTACTCTACCACTAAGCAACTGCGCCCCCCCCCCTCCCGTTTAATCCTCATGGTTTACATATTAATTGAAATGAACTCCAATGCTAAAAATACAATGTTTCATTTTTTTCTAGTGTCAGTCATGAAATAAGTGTCAATCTCATTAAACATTGCCACTATTCGCGGTACACGATTTTAACTAATTGCAGTACACGAATTTTGCCATCTACAACTATTCACCGTATACCAAATTGAAAATAATCAAACAAAGACCATAGATAAAACTGGGATGGTGCAAATTTCATATAGAAATAGTGAATTAACTTCTTACCCAAAGATAAACCATGTATTCGTTAGTTAAAAGGCTGTTTTTACGGCAGGAGCACTTTCCAGCCAGTACCAAGCTGCGATAACTTTGTGTAAACAAAGCTATGTTGGCTCACAGAATACAATAAAGATACACAGCATTGAAATTAATTCCTTGGCAATTAATCTTGATGTCAGTGGTTGCTTGGGAGCAAATAATAAAGCTCAAATAAAGGTAAAAACTCACCGGCCGCCATGCCGTTTTTCTCTACTTTCGATTCAGTGGTACGCTATTTCCGGTTTCGATGATGGACGGTGAATATTGGAGATATTTGTCAGAAGTTGCATACTGTGGCATCTGATCTAGGTCTGCACTGTTTGCGCATGTCCTACATATAGGGTGTGAGTATTGTATTTGTTGATGTAAAATCTGCAGGAATAGATGTAATTCACAGAAAACTAAAAAAAAACAACAACAAAAAAACAACAACATTACATGTACAAATGAAATCATGCACCTGAACTGGCTAAAATACAGGAATAGAGAGGTTAGTGACGAGAGTTTGGACCATACCATTCCCTCTGTCTGCTCTGATGTGTTACTCAAGGTGAGGTGAGTGTACCCAACCAAGGTTTCAACCAATCTGCCGACTCTTCAGGGGATTCCTGTGATGTGGACTCTTGTGAATTAGAATCTGAAAATACCATAACAGTATTTGATTGCACCTTGTTTTGTCTTGAGAACTGGCTCCCTAAATCTCAGAGCTAAAATACAGGGATAGATTTGGGAGCGCAGTGTCTCAGTGGTAGAGTGCTTGACTCGAGACCGAGGGGCCACAGGTTTGAGCCTCACCGGCCCGACTGCAGTGTGGTCCTTGAGCAAGACACATTTATCCTAGCTTTTTACTGGTTCAACCCAGGAAGACCCGTCCCTGTTTAACTGAAAGATTGTTGATGGGACGTAAAGAATCAAATTAAACAAACAAACAAACAAACAAACAGGGATAGATTTAGTATATAAATGTTGTAATCAATTTTAATTAATTTGGCTCACCAAGGTAACTTTGATTGAATATGAGGCTATGAACTTATTTCCTTTCAGGACCAGGATGTAGGTATCACTGCTCCCCTCCTCTGGTTGGCTACCTCTGCTGATAGGCGCGTCTCAGTCTGGTCAGCTGATTGGTCCAAAGATTTCTGCGAGCTGATTGATTGGTTGACATTCCCAGCACCAGCTTTTGGGCCTGATGGCTCAGTTTTCCAGAAAAATGACTTGGTAAGGATTATAAGAAGAACCTGTGATTTGCTTTTCAATATGAACTATTTTCCTGCTGAATCCAAATTTATTCATTTTTGAAAACACTGTAGATCCAGATCAGCTGGCTTCTAATGAAGCCAGCTGATCAGGATCCACATTGTTTTCCACTCTGCTTTAAATAATGCTTAACTATAACTGGAATGCTGAAGGTTAACAGGATTAAAGTGCGGAGGAGTGTAGAACATAAAATTTTAGAAGGACAAGGGTTAAGGACCAATAATATATCTTAGTTTCTGCATTTGCAATGTACCCTAGACATTTGAACATCTAAAATCTTACAGGGAGCGCAGTGGCTCAGTGGTAGAGTGCTTGACTCAAGACTGAGGGGCCGCGGGTTCAAGCCTCACCGGCGTCACTGCATTGTGGTCCTTGAGCAAGACACATTTATCCTAGCTTAGTACTGGTTCAACCCAGAAAGAACCGTCCCTGTTTAACTGAAAGATTGTTGATGGGACGTAAAGAATAAAATCAAACAAACAAACCATCTAAAATCTTACCGTTTTATCCTAATATTTAAGCATTTTAATTGAAATTGAATATATTTGGTGGCACTTTAGCCAACCCCTAAACGGATACTTTGGTACACATTGAGGACCCAGCTGAAATGCAGAATAATGCATAATTGTTGTATACAGAGGAAATGGTATGTCGTCTGCTGATAACTTAAGCAAACAGATAGAACCCAGATCAGGCCCAACAATATGTAGGGCCTGATCTGGATCCAAACTGTTTGACACTCTGATGGTATTCTGGAAAGAATTTTTCGAAATGGTTGATTTTGAAAAAAAAAGAGCTGACAACAAAAATGCATGCAAATTTATTTGCAGGGTTCATATAGTCAGTTACCACCCAGTATTGCTAGATTTAGCCCCGAAGAGCCGGATATTGTTGTATCTACATGATATGGTATGTCGTCTGCTGATAGCTTTTGCAAACAGATTGGACCAAGATCAGGCCTGACAAAATGTCAGACCTGATCTGGATCCAAACTGTTTGACACTCTGATGGTATTCATGAAATAATTTTTCAAATGTTGATTTTGAAAAAAAATCAGCAGACAACAAAAAAACATGCAAATTTATTTGCAGGGTTCATATTATACAATTATTGACTATTGAGGCATTGGACATGATGTGATATCGACCTGAGAGTACCAATATTGACCGAGGCGGAGCCGAGGTCAATATTGGTATTCTCAGGTCGATATCACATCATGTCCAATGCCTCAATAGTCAACAATTGTTTTATTATATAATTTCTCTAAGCAAAAAAAAGCAACAACAACAACAAAACCTTAGCTATGAACTATATCTTTGACAGTCTTGAATTTCTTTTTTTTACATGATGACTAATTGATTTCATTCAGCTAAAGGAGGAAAGAATGCATATTTTATTTGTAATTACAACTACAGACAGAGGAGATCCAGATTAAATGCCGCATAATGTGGCAAAACTGCAATTTTGTTTAAAAATTAAAACCTGTGACCCCTTGAATTATACAATGGACTGTTCCAAGTTTATTGCATCAATCTAGAAGGAAGAATTCATTAGTTCAATTAAGAGTTCTGCTAATTACTATATTCAACAGCAAAGACTAAATTACATGTATATGATGAAACTCCAAATCTTGTGAATTTCATGCTGCTGTCACTCACTGAATTGTAATTACAGCAAATCATGCAAGTTTCACCTGTTATGAAAAGTTTCTATGAAGTCTATTTTTAGTAACTAATATTGAATGGGAAAAACCAGCAGCCCAGTAGATATGTAGTTTTATGGACTCGTGTGGATAGGCATCTGGGCCAATCAAAAGATGTCTATTTATAGGTTATATAATAAAGTCAGTTACCACCCAGTATTGCTAGATTCAGCCCTGAGGAGCCGGGTATCGTTGTATACACAGGATATGATATGTCGTCTGCTGATAACTTTTGCAAACAGATTGGACCCAGATCAGGCCCGACAAAATGTTGGGCCTGATCTGGATCCAAACTGTTTGACACTCTGATGGTGTTCCCTAAAATTTTTTTTGAACCAGTTGATTTTGACAGCAGACGACAAAAAAGCATGCAAATTTATTTGCAGGGATCATATAGTCAGTTACCACCCAGTATTGCTAGATTCAGCCCCGAGGAGCCGGATATCGTTGTATACACAGGATATGGTATGAACAAGCAGATGCAGTTTTATAGCTTATCTCAAAGAAAGGTAACTACATAGAGAGTATCTCTTACTCACAGCCATTTTATATGAAATTAATTGAACATTTTGTGGAGGGTTTCATTAACTTGGTATGTAATGACCACACTAGAAATAAATCAAAATGTTTATCAATGAAATGTTGTATTTAAGTTTTGTTGCATTATAAGTTGTTTAGTTATCAAACATTTATCATATGACATTGCATCTGGGAGTGATATAATGGCATGTATTAAAATCGATAAACCACTAGTGGTTTACAGATTTTGGTAGCATTATGTAATGACACTCATAAAATTGCATACGTAATGACAAAATCTTAACATTATCATGGTGATTCAATTATAAATGCGCTTTCATTTACAATCCCCTATATGGGCCATAATATGAGCAAACATGTCTTCGGGGGTTTGCAAACAACAAAGGCACAGAATAGCCTGCACATTCGCACTGACTGATCAGCGCCTTAGTTATTCATTTACTGGAAAGTATCATATCTAAACTTGCCTCAAGTGAAATTTCAATATTCTAGCTAGTCTCTGAAGCTGTGAAAACTGTTTGAGTTTTGCTTTGTTGGAAACCCCGAAGACAGGTTTTGTTGCGATGAGGCCCATATATTACATGGTATTACAGCCTTGGATAATGGTTACTGTAACAAAGTGGCATAAGAATTTTTTTCCTTTTCCAAGTCATTTATGCCGTCTAGTCCAAATACAGAGATGGATTATTTTATACCATGAAAATTTTATTGATACAGAAAAGTCTTGTTTGGAACAAGGTTAGAGTGTGACGAGCACCAACCAACATTTATTCTCAGTGTGTGAGGAGCACGAATTACATGGCATTAAAATTACCTGGTGTATTATATGTCATTAGTTTTTGTGGTTACAACCACTGCATGAAATAAGGCTTTTGTGCACAAACAGGGGATCCAGACCCCACAAATCTTGTACTGCGCTACAAACAAGTAGGTCTCTGACCTAACACAGAAGTATCATGATAACAGAAGAACAGTAGAAGGCCCGAAAAGCCGGCAAATTGGAGGTTGACAATGGGAAAATTAGGGGCCTGATTGGATTGTTGTTAACATTGTAAAATCTTACCATAGTTGATTCTAATAATTTATTTCTATTGTATTGCGTTCATTTGCATCGATAATTCCTGTTCTACACATCACAGAAGTCCAGAATTGACGCATTTACACATTGTTTACCCCACCACAAAAGTGTTTCATGTAAACAATTCCGCCATATTGGATACGAGCCGAATCGACTCTCCTGCATTCTGATTGGCTGGGGCATTGTGGGATGCTGGATATTCTTATAAATACCACAAAATGAACCAATCCAGATTAGTTGCGTTTCCCTGACTCACACAGACACATAGTTCCTCACTGGTTCCAAACACAGACATCACAGTGAAATTACAGAATCCTCAAAACACAGTTCCTTGTCAGGACCAATTCCTCAAATTGATCCCTATATAGAAAACAGCTTTGGAAGGTAATTAACAGAATTTGAGGTCATATACAGTTTTCCTAATGATGCATGGTCACCTCACAGAAAAAAGTTAGCAGACGACAATTAAAGCATGAAAAATAACCCAACATGCAAAGAGTTCAGGTATTTTTGAATGTGTTTTTCAGGTGGTGCGAACACTGGCACTGACTCATTGGGGTCTGAGTTTAGATCTTGTTGCTGATTGTCCATTAATAGCTGTGGGAAATAATGGTAAGTAAAGTTTACTTTATTTTATGTTAAATGCAGGAATTTCAAACTTCCGAAGTAGACCTGTTATATGATACACCGAGAGAAATGTGTTGCTATGGCCTCTAAGTTTCTTATTGATGCAATGGTGAAGACTCAGATCAGATTGGGCAGTGGCTGATCTGAGTCTATGCTGAGCTTACAGATTATTTGGTTGGTTTTGTTATGCACTGGCTGATAAAGTCTCCTTTAGCCCTTTCCTTCATGAATATTCATAATAGACTCCACCCACTATGAATAACTATATAGATAAACTCTCATGTTGGTACATAGAACAAAGAAATTACTAGGCAGGTCCACTAGTGTAGGATCAGATATATCATATTTCCATTATTAAACAGAGTAGACCCTGATCAGGCAGCTCTTACAAGTGCTGCCTGATCAGGGTCTGCTCTGTTTGCAAAAGCATTAAAAGGCATCATACGTTAGTCATATGCAAACAGTAGAGACCTGGATCAGATGCTGCAGAACCTGGTATCTGATCAGGGTCTCCACTGTTTGCTTACAAAATGTTCTATTAAAACTGAAAAGGGGTGCTTATCCATTTTAAAGTGTGAATTGTTTCATATTGGCAAAAACTGGAAAGAGCATGAGTACCAAGAACTGTCCGTGAAAAAAGTGCAATCCTGACCCAGGGTTATAAAACTTTTTCATGCTCAACTCAACTGAGCATGATATTTATCCTGCTCATATATGTTAAAATGCCAACAAGTGTTGGCATTTTAACTTTAACAATTATTGGCAAGATAAAAATAGCATCTGAAAGTTTTAAAGCTAGAGAAATCTTTATTTTTTACCATTTTACATTTTATGAGCGATTGAAATTTCATGCTCAGTTGAGTTGAGCATGAAAAAAAAGTTTTATAACCCCGGGGTCAGGTAGTGTCACTTATTAAGTGTTCTTGGTACATTTTAGGGTTTAATACATTACAACTGTGCAACTAGCAATTTAGCAATATACTCCAATCTGTCTATTATTGTCATCCAGGTGCATGACAAACTACATGAAAAGTTGTTTATTTCTACATCATCTCTTTGAATTGAGAATTTGTTTAAAAAACAACTTATGGTGAAAAACTCAATTATTGAAAAGATTTTGTTTGTTTGATTTGATTCTTTACGTCCCATCAACAATCTTTCAGTTATATAGGGATGTGTCTTCCTGGGTTGAACCAGTACTAAGCTAGGATAAATATGTCTTGCTCAAGGAATTATTGAAAAGAGGCAATTCCAATGTGTACCTACAACATATGTTACTGAAAATAAGGAAGAAAACTATTTAGAAATTTACGTTTTCCAAGTATCATGTCCATTGTCTTTACCTCTTTTAAACATCCCAAACTGCCAATCAGTATTAAATTCCTGCCAATCTACTGCAAATTGTTTATACATGTATTTGAATGACAGCTATATCTCCAAATTTGAGTTCATGAACTACCTCTTTGCTAACCTGCTAGTTGCGTGGTTGTATATTACCTTCATGTGCTTTTTATTACAGAACGCCTCTTGAAGCTGATTGACTACTACGAGGGAAGTTTCCAAGATTTTACCGGACATAATGATTCTGTACAAACTGTGAAATTTTCTCCCGATGGAAAGTTACTCTTTACTGCATCACATTCAGAAATCTTTATCTGGGATGTAACATTGTGAAATGGTTGATTTATTTATTATACAAGAGTTATCTGTGATAATGTTATCTTCAAGAGGATATTTTTGAGAAAAACTGGTGAAGTTGGACCTATGCCTCAAACAGTGGCGGATCCAGAGGGGGTTAAGGGGTTCGTTTGAACCCACTACCCCACCCCCAGTTTTTAAATATCACATGAAAGTGAAATAATTTGGTCTCACTGAGACCAAATTATTTCAATTTCATGGGATATTTAAGACAAATGAGATAAAATCATTAAAGCGAACCCCCCCCCCCTCCTTTACACATCTGTGCCCATTTTCCATAAATCCTAGATCCGCCCCTGCCAAGGTTATAAAATCTTGGGGACAACTGCACTTAACTGGTCTCTGTTTAAAGTTAGTTCCAACATTTTACAAATACAATAAAATACAGTAAAAACTGTCAATACCAACACGTACACCGTGGGACCACAGAAAAATGTTGTTTTTTTTTGCTATGTGTCAGTGTGTTAAAGGGTTATATTGGAAAATTGATGAAGGCATGTAAAATGTTGTTTTATTTGAAATTGCCGTAATAGGACAACAACATCCCCAACACGATAACACTAGGAATGTAGAATCTATAAGAATCCATAAGAATAGTCCATTTTATTGAATATTTAAAGTTAGTAGTTTAAAAAATCATGCTTATGTTTACAATTTGAATCAATGAAATGTTTGTAAGAAGAAGAAGCACTCGCGGACAAGCATTTTGCTACAATGACCAAAGGTATTCAAGGTATTCAAGGCATGAAGTACTGGTTAACCGCTTAGTCTTGCTTGCCCAGGAAAAAGTGTGGTTAGGTGAACTGACTGGGACGTAAAACCTCAAACAAACAAAACTAATTTGGTTTCTTCAAGAAGTAATACAAATTAAAAATGTCATCTGCTGCTAGTTAATTTAGGTGGCAGTTGATAATTTGATATCTTTTAACAATGTTATTTTTTTGTGGAATAAGTGAGAAGAAAATATCTGTATTTTGAACAATGCCTTTATTATAGTAAACCTCGCATTACTTTATACCATAGACTACGTGTGAGTGAGGCATGCTATGGAAGCTGTGAACAAGAAAGACACAGATCAGACTTCACATTAGTGTTTGCAAAATATAACTTTCTAGCTAGTGTAGTAGTCCAAATACAGACAAATATTTTGTTCAAGAATAGACTGAGGAGTTGTTTATGGCTTTATGCTGATCTTTGCATGCTGGGTAATTTTGAAGATTTTTTTTGTCGTCTGCTGATTTTTTTCAAAATTAATATTTTTTGAAAAATTATTTCAGGAATACCATTAGCATGTCAAATATTTAGGATCCAGATCAGGTCTAACAAAATGTCAGGCCTGATCTGGGTTCAAACTGTTGGCAAAGGTTATCAGCAGACGACACTAGTAGGCAAAGAGTTAACCAACTCTTGTGACCTACTTGGTTTGCTTTTCGCCTTATTAATTAATTGAACGAAAGTGAAAAGTGTTCAAATATGAAAACAAATATTATAGTTATGTAACTCTTTGTATACTGGAAACCCCTAAACGGGTACTTTGGCAAACATTGAAGACCCTAATGAAATGCAGCATAATGCTGCATTTCATCAGGGTCTGCACTGTTAGCTAAGATTTAAACAACCTTCAGGGACAGAACTACATCATAATTTAGAAACTCCTACATGTAACCCCTTAAAGTACAAAATGGGTATCAATATGTATGGGAAAATCCATCAGAATACATAGGGTTAAAAACTGTTACAGTGTAAATGATTTACACACAATTGAGTTGAAAATTCCAGCAAGCGTTGTTGACTTGACCTTGTTTCAAATTAGTATATCCTGAGTAGTTTGTGCAAGCCCCAAGATATGATTGCGGTGGCATTGGCATGATCTCCTTTATTTATAATCTCAGAATTTAACATGATACATGTAGATAAAAATGAAATAGGAGTGTTGTTGCTTTTCTCCCTTTAATACATATGAGCCGTGACATGTGATTTCCAACAATGTGGCAATTTGACAAGTGTAGACTCAGACGAGCCTGTGCAGCCTCATTTTAAGCTTAGAAACTCCAAATTTTGTTCAGTCAGTAGCCTAATATTCATTGAATATTCAAGCGACTAGCAAAGGCTCTGATCAGACTGCGCATATGCGCAGGCTGGTCTGAGCCTTTGCTGGTCGCACATTGTTGGAAAATTTCATGTTTCAGCTCATTTTTAATTTGCATAAAAGTGGAACTTGCATGCATTTCATTTTAGATCAGAAGAAATAATTGATGTATTAAAATCATGCAAGTTGGAATGGTTTGAATACAATGATACATCAAACTCCCCCTGATTGTCATAGTGAGTTTGAGCCCTCAAAGTTCTACATACAGTAAGGATATCCATACTGTGCATGCTCAGACAAGTTTTTAATGCTTACCTTCTAATCAAAGCATGCACATTTTGTTAGCTCACTTTATGATCGTTGGATGTCTGTCGTCCATTGTGCATCTTCAGTCGCCAATAAGCGCTTCAAAGGACATATCCTAAGTTACTGGCTGGAATTTGAGCAAACTTGACAAGATTGATATTTATTTAGTCCTCTTTGATAATTGTTTGTTGCATAACTAAGTCAAATGAACTAACAAAAGATTCTCGGAAAGAAAACATAAAAAATCTTCTTGTCTAAAATCACGATATATGGAATGTAGCATTATCTAGTGGACCTCTACAAAGTTTGTTCAAATTATGGACCTGGGACCTAAAAGGGCCTACCCTGGGGATCAAAAATGGCCCACCCCATTTGTAACATGTTTTACATAGAGGATCTTACATGAGTGCTCATGTTTTGTGAATTTATTTAATGAGTTGAGGAAAAGAGATAAAATGCGAGGCTTGCCGAGCATTTTATATCTGTTTTGCAACGAGTTTAATAAATTCAATAATACATGAGCACGAATGTTAGATTCTATTTATCATATGACAAGATTACTTCGAAATCTCGAAGTAATCTCATTTCTGTCGCAAAAACGTTATAACTTTGTCATTATGTACGCAACATTGTTATGGACGTCATAACGTTTCCCGTAAACCTATAAACCACTAGTGGTTTATTGATTTTATTGCATGGCGTTATTTTACTCCCAGAAGCGACGTCATATGATAAATAGGCTTATATAGGGAAAAACATAAAAAAATCTTCTTGTCTGAAAGCACAAGGCCTAAAGCATTGATATTTAATATGTAGCATCACCTAGTGGATCTCTATCTAATTTTTCAATTTACGGCCCTTGGGCCAAAAAGGTCCTGCCCTGGAGATCACATGTTTTAAATACTGGTAAGTTTATTAAGAGAAAACATAAAAAAATCTTCTTGTCTGAAACCACTTCATCTTGTCTACCAAGTTTATTCAAAAAGTATACCCCTTCCCCTCTTTTAGTATTTTTTTTTACTACTGTATTAACTTGGATAATTACAATTTTCATTTCTTTTATTATGCCCCCGCCATGATAATGGCCAGGGCATTAAGTGTTACCCCTGTCTGTCCGTCCGTACTTTACGTATGTCTGTCCTGACAACGTCCGCTCTCTAACTTGAATATTTTTTATCAGAATTTTATGAAACTTGATCACATTGTTTAGTACCATGATGTCTTCTTCAAGTTCGATAATGGTTTATATCGCACCAGGCTTTCAAGAGTTTTGGCCCTTTGTTTATGAAAATTAACCGTTTTAAACAACGTCCGCTCTCTAACTTGAATATTTTTTCTTAGACTTTTATGAAACTTGGTCACATTGTTTAGTACCATGATGTCTTCTTCAAGTTCGATAATGGTCCATATTGCACCAGACTTTCAAGAGTTATGGCCCTTTGTTTATGAAAATTCACCATTTTAAACGACGTTTGCTCTCGAACTCAAATATTTTATCAGAATTTAATGAAACTTAGTCACATTGTTTAGTACCATGAGGTCTTCTTCAAGTTTGATAATGGTCAATATCGCACCAGGCTTTCAAGAGTTATGTCCCTTTGTTTATGAAAATTCACCGTTTTTATCAACGTACGCTCTCTAACTCGAATATTTATTCTCAGAATTTTATGAAACTTGGTCACATTGTTTAGTACCATTAGGTCTTCTTCAAGTTTGATAAAGGTCCATATCGCACCATGCTTTCTGTAGTTATGGCCCTTTATTTATGAAAATTCACTGTTTTAGACGATGTCCACTCTCTAACTTGAATATTTTTTTATCAGAATTTTATGAAACTTGGTCACATTGTTTAGTACCATGAGGTCTTCTTTAAGTTCGATAATGGTCCATATCGCACCATGCTCTCTGTAGTTATGGCCCTTTGTTTATGAAAATTCACCGTTTCAAATGATGTCTACTCTCTAACTTGAATATTTTTTATCAGAATTTTATGAAACTTGGTCACATTGTTTAGTACCATGATGTCTTCTTCAAGATAGATAATGGTCAATATAGCACCATGCTTTCAAGAGTAATGGCCCGTTGTTTATGAAAATTAACCATTTGAAACGAAGTCCGCTCTCTAAGTCGAATACTTCTGATCAGAATTTTATGAAACTTGGGCACATTATTAAGTACCAAACTTGGTCACATTATTAAATACCATAATGTGTTCAAGTTTCAGAATGGCCCAAATCACATCATGCCTTCAGGAGTTATTGCCCTTTTGTTATTGACAATTCCCTATTTAAACGAATTTGGCAATAGCAGGGGCATTCGTGTCCCATGGACACATTTCTAGTTTTCATTTTATTTTTGCAATAACTCAGATAAGACTGTACATATGCATGGGCAATTCAAATTTTTTACAGTTTATCTATTCAATGAGTGGCAACTTTTCATAAGCTGGTTCAGTTGTTTTTCGTTTTTTGCGTATATAATGTGGTGTACTGCAACAATGCACATTCAAAATTAAAACAAAAGCCCAGTTACAATGTTAAAGAGGGCCACTATTGGGTAACCACTGCATTCTAATGGGTGGGTGCAGCTGTTGTTGATGTTTTTGTTGTTGCTGCCATTGCACTTGCATGCGGGCTCGCATGCATGTGTGTTGGGAAAGAAGTCAGGAGCATGGTGTGACACATTAATACACGCCATTTGTTGCGAAAAGACGTTTTACTTGCATTTACATGGGCGTAAATGATGGTGAAACTGGTCAATACAACATTAATTGTGGGCACACATTATAATCTTTAATTAAATGTCATCAACCTTTGATTCTAACTAAAATAAGAGAATTACCACAACTTTTAACTAGAGAATGGCTGTTATATAAAGAAATGCGCCAGCTCTCATGTGATTTTGACACTAATTGGATTTTTTATCAACCGATGCTCAGAGGCCCCTGCTCGTGTGTGCAGACACGCCAGGGCATTCGCTGCCTGAACAAACATAGGATGAGTGTAGATAATGGCTCTTGCAAAAAATAAGTAATTGAGCCCCACTTGAGAGCGAATTTACGCATGTGCGATACTTACCAAAAACTCATTGCTGGCCATTAAATGTCACCAACCTAAGTTAGTTTTGATCTGATCAAAGAGAACTACAGCTACTTTTTATAAGAAAATGGTTGCTTAGTAAAGAAATTGGCCAGCTCATGCAACTTTTGATCCTAATAGAATATTTCATCAGCCCATGCTCAGATTGTGCGTGCATGTACGCTGCCTCGCCAGAATCTTTACTGCTCGCACACACATAAAATGGGTGTAAATAAAGGTTCAGGCCGAAATTAAGGCATCTAGCCCGACATCGTACCTGTCAATGCATGTTCAATGAGTGACCCTACGCATGTGCGATTTACACCAGAAACTCATGCGCTGGCTTTTAATAAGTTTCCATTAAATGCCATCAACCATAGTACTTTGTTTTGATCTGAAATAAGAGAATATCCACTACTTTCATACAAAAATGGTCGTTTTTCTTAAAATAAAATTGGCCAGCTCATGCGACTTTTGATCCTTTTTGAATGTGCTTAGGCGCAATATCCCCAGAACACTCAATGCACTCACACACATAGAATGGGTGTAGGTAAAGGCTCAGGTCAAAATTAGGACATCTAGCTCCATTAGGTAGCTGACCATGCATGTTTAAAGAGTGACTTTACGCATTTGCGTTTAATACCAAAAAAAACTCATGCATTGGCTCAAATGTAGTATATACACTGTAGGTACGTAAAGTGTCACAGGAACGTTGCGTGATTTCTTCGTAGAACTGCGACACATGGCAGCAATATTTTTTCTGCACAAATGTCCTACACCTCATGCAGTGTTATAGGGGCATACATATTACAGAGCTCATTCACTCAATCAAAATCAAACAACAGAATCTAGGGCGAAGATTTGGCGCCAGTAAAATGCATTTAAGTCTCCCCCTGGTAGCTTAGGCTGCTGTCTGTTCTAAGGCAGTGGTTTTGTTGGTGTTGTGATATATTGTTCTGTGGCTCTTCCTCACGGTGCCGTGGCTTGGTCTATGGTGTGTGATTGTGGTATTTCCTGATCATGCTCACTTACTTTTTGGATGTATGTAGGGTGTAGCAGTATGTACGCAAAAGTTACATTCTGTTTCCTTGAGCCTGTGTTTAAGGAACTTTTCATGGCGTTAATCATGGCAAGATGTAGCCCTCAGTTTCACTGTATTGCAACCTGGTATAGGGTTGTCATAGTTTCTGTGACGTACTTACCATGTGACTATAGTAATGTGAGATCTGATTCCACGGAGTTGGCCAAGGATATCCAAATGCCTTATTATTGACACTGTAGTTTCGTATTTCATCTAATCTCGTAGAAACAATCACCCTACACGTTTTTAGTTCAAATTTCTTCTTTGTCATAATTTTAATAGCCAAATATTACATTTTTGACCCCTGTACAAGAATTACCTAAAAATCGTCCACTCCCAAATTCGAATCTCTTGCTAGATGATGCATTATCAAGTAAGCAAAACATGCAGGTCCTGTGTGATGGGCTGGCACATGAGACTGTTTATACTTATCACAGTTATGAGCAACAAAATGCTCAAATTAGTCTACACATCTGCATAGACTCGTCAGAGCCTTGAATGCTTGCAACGAATTGGTGTAGATGAAGGCTCAGGCCAATATTAAGGTATTTAGCCCCACTTGGTAGCTGTCCATGCACAATTTTCGAACAACTTATGCACATTTGATAAGAAGGAACGTTTCATGTGCTGGCTCAAATATTGTATGTCCAATCATTAGTTTAACAGTAACGTTGAATCTATGTTATTTCGAGAGTGATTAATACATGTATTCTCAAGACTATGACACTAAAACCAAAGGTGCATACATCACTCATTAGATGAGTCGGCAATTGAAACATGTCAATAGAATGCATGCAACATTTTCATGACATTGTATCAACTTTGAGATCAGAACACACATTCGTTTTGTAACTTTTGGACGCATAGCGAACAGTACCACACCAAATAAATGTTTTAACTGATAGTGCTTACATTATATAGAACCAGCAATTAAATAACCTAACACCCCATCTCCTTTCCACTGTTTGGTCAGGTGAAACCGAGCTGGCCAAGAACCTACTTAATAAAAAAAATGAAAGGGCAATTGGCCAAAAAACCTTAAAAAAAGGTAAAAGAGAAAATAAAAAAATGCAAAAAAAGAGAAGGGGACTTTCCTTACGAATCCTCCCTCGGAGAAATTCGCTTGACGACAAGCCCTTCTCTAAGGGCTCGTCATGCACTGTCCAAAAAATGTTTGGACATAGTAGGCAAAGCACATAAATTCAACAAGCAGTGAATCATTCGACTTAAATGTATAGAAGTTATTAATTTATTTTGGCTAAAATAAAGCCACTTTAGATATTTCAAATTTCTGCTTTATAATTTCGATGTATTCGTCAATAGAAAAATAAGATTAAGTGCAAATATTAAAATCCCGTTTCTTAAGAAAGATATCTCTAATTTTGACTGGTTTGAATTGTTAATCGCCAAAAGTTATCTCCCTTAACACATGGTTCCTACTACTATTTAGATGTATTCTATACCTAAAGGTTATTAGGCCCAAATAGCTGAGGGGTTTAGAGCGTCAGTCTAATGCATACAAAGTGCAAGAAAAACCCTCATGGCACAGGTTCTAGCCCTGTATATAAAAAAAACAACAAAAAACTTTTTTTTGTCTATTTTTTTGCCTCTTTTTTTAATTTCTTCTATTTTCATTCTGTGGTTGGTGCATGTGTGCTTTATATCATTATCAACATTTTTTCAGCCATATAACTATGGTCATTTATCAGGTAACAGTGCTTTTGGACAGGTTGCTTTCAAATGGTTTAGCAATTCTTAGTGCAAACTACTATTATATTCATACGGTGTGTGTGCAAGGCGCAATTACCCAGATAAGACTGTACATATGCACGGGCAAATCAATTTTTTACAGTTTATCTATTCAATGAGTGGCAACTTTTCATAAGCTGGTTCAATTGTTTTTCGTTTTTAGTGTCTATAATGTGGTGTACTGCAATAATGCACATTCAAAATTGAAACGATAGCCCAGTTACAATGTTAAAGTGGGCCACTATGGGGCCACCACTGCATTCTAATGAATGGGTGCAGCTGTTGTTGACGTTTTTGTTGCTGCTTCCACTGCACGTGCATGCTAGCGCGCATGCGTGTGTGTTGGAAAGGAGAACTCAGGAGCATGGTAAGACACATGAATACACGTCAATTTTTGCGAAAAGACGTTTTACTTGCATCTACACAGGCATTAATGATGGTGAAACTGGTCAATAAAACATTAATTGTGGGCACACATTATAATCTTTAATTAAATGTCATCAACCTTTGTTTCTAATTAAAATAAGAGAATCACCACAACTTTTAACTAGAGAATGGCTGTTATATAAAGAAATGCGCCAGCTCTCATGTGATTTTGACACTAATTGGATTTTTTATCAACCGATGCTCAGAGGCGCCTGCTCGTGTGTGCAGCCACGCCAGGGCATTCGCTGCCTGAACAAACATAGGATGAGTGTAGATAATGGCTCTTGCAAAAAATAAGTAATTGAGCCCCACTTGAGAGCGAATTTACGCATGTGCGATACTTACCAAAAACTCATTGCTGGCCATTAAATGTCACCAACCTAAGTTAGTTTAGGTGGCTTAGGCTGCTGTCCGTTCTAAGGCGGTGGTTCTGTTGTTGTTGACTTTTTGTTTATTAGCACTCCCATTGTGGGAGTCTGTAATTGTTCTATGTTTTGTTGTATGTTACTTTATGTCCGTTCTAGTATTGCAATCATCTTGATGGGGAAGAGAGAGCTGGTTGCTTTGCTTGATTTGTCTTCCTGGTGTCTCGTGATTGTTGAGCTGCTCTTCCTCGCGGTGCTAAGGGGTTGTCTGCAGTTTGTGATAGTGGTATTTCCTGATCATACTCACTATTTTTGATCTGAAAAAAAGAGAACTACGACTACTTTTTATAAGAAAATGGTTGCTTAGTAAAGAAATGGGCCAGCTCATGCGACTTTTAATCCTAATTGAATATTTCATCAGCCCATGCTCAGATTGTGGGTGCATGTACGCTGCCTCGCCAGAATCTTTACTGCTTACACACACATAAAATGGGTGTAGATAATGATTCAGGACAAATTTACGGCATCTAGCCCTACATCGTGCCTGCCAATGCATGTTCAATGAGTGACCCTACGCATGTGCGATTTACACCAGAAACTCATGCGCTGGCTTTTAATAAGTTTCCATTAAATGCCATCAACCATAGTACTTTGTTTTGATCTGAAATAAGAGAATATCCACTACTTTCATACAAAAATAGTCGTTTTTCTTAAAATAAAATCGGCCAGCTCATGCGACTTTTGATCCTTTTTGAATGTGCTTAGGCGCAATATCCCCAGAACACTCAATGCACTCACACACATAGAATGGGTGTAGGTAAAGGCTCAGGTCAAAATTAGGACATCTAGCTCCATTAGGTAGCTGACCATGCATGTTTAAAGAGTGACTTTACGCATTTGCGTTTAATACCAAAAAAACTCATGCATTGGCTCAAATGTAGTATATACACTGTAGGTACGTAAAGTGTCACAGGAACGTTGCGTGATTTCTTCGTAGAACTGCGACACATGGCAGCAATATTTTTTCTGCACAAATGTCCTACACCTCATGCAGTGTTATAGGGGCATACATATTACAGAGCTCATTCACTCAATCAAAATCAAACAACAGAATCTAGGGCGAAGATTTGGCGCCAGTAAAATGCATTTAAGTCTCCCCCTGGTAGCTTAGGCTGCTGTCTGTTCTAAGGCAGTGGTTTTGTTGGTGTTGTGATATATTGTTCTGTGGCTCTTCCTCACGGTGCCGTGGCTTGGTCTTTGGTGTGTGATTGTGGTATTTCCTGATCATGCTCACTTACTTTTTGGATGTATGTAGGGTGTAGCAGTATGTACGCAAAAGTTGCATTCTGTTTCCTTGAGCCTGTGTTTAAGGAACTTTTCATGGCGTTAATCATGGCAAGATGTAGCCCTCAGTTTCACTGTATTGCAACCTGGTATCGGGTTGTCATAGTTTCCGTGACGTACTTGCCATGTGACTATAGTAATGTGAGATCTGATTCCACGGAGTTGGCCAAGGATATCCAAATGCCTTATTATTGACACTGTAGTTTCGTATTTCATCTAATCTCGTAGAAACAATCACCCTACACGTTTTTAGTTCAAATTTCTTCTTTGTCATAATTTTAATAGCAAAATATTACAGTTTTGACCCCTGTACAAGAATTACCTAAAAATCGTCCACTCCCAAATTCGAATCTCTTGCTAGATGATGCCTTATCAAGTAAGCAAAACATGCAGGTCCTGTGTGATGGGCTGGCACATGAGACTGTTTATACTTATCACAGTTATGAGCAACAAAATGCTCAAATTAGTCTACACATCTGCATAGACTCGTCAGAGCCTCGAATGCTTGCAACGAATTGGTGTAGATGAAGGCTCAGGCCAATATTAAGGTATTTAGCCCCACTTGGTAGCTGTCCATGCACAATTTTCGAACAACTTATGCACATTTGATAAGAAGGAACGTTTCATGTGCTGGCTCAAATATTGTATGTCCAATCATTAGTTTAACAGTAACGTTGAATCTATGTTATTTCGAGAGTGATTAATACATGTATTCTCAAGACTATGACACTAAAGCCAAAGGTGCATACATCACTCATTAGATGAGTCGGCAATTGAAACATGTCAATAGAATGCATGCAACATTTACATGACATTGTATCAACTTTGAGATCAGAACACACATTCGTTTTGTAACTTTTGGACGCATAGCGAACAGTACCACACCAAATAAATGTTTTAACTGATAGTGCTTACATTATATAGAACCAGCAATTAAATAACCTAACACCCCATCTCCTTTCCACTGTTTGGTCAGGTGAAACCGAGCTGGCCAAGAACCTACTTAATAAAAAAAATGAAAGGGCAATTGGCCAAAAAACCTTAAAAAAAGGTAAAAGAGAAAATAAAAAAATGCAAGAAAAAAAAGAGAAGGGGACTTTCCTTACGAATCCTCCCTCGGAGAAATTCGCTTGACGACAAGCCCTTCTCTAAGGGCTCGTCATGCACTGTCCAAAAATTGTTTGGACATAGTAGGCAAAGCACATAAATTCAACAAGCAGTGAATCATTCGACTTAAATGTATAGAAGTTATTAATTTATTTTGGCTAAAATAAAGCCACTTTAGATATTTCAAATTTCTGCTTTATAATTTCGATGTATTCGTCAATAGAAAAATAAGATTAAGTGCAAATATTAAAATCCCGTTTCTTAAGAAAGATATCTCTAATTTTGACTGGTTTGAATTGTTAATCGCCAAAAGTTATCTCCCTTAACACATGGTTCCTACTTCTATTTAGATGTATTCTATACCTAAAGGTTATTAGGCCCAAATAGCTGAGGGGTTTAGAGCGTCAGTCTAATGCATACAAAGTGCAAGAAAAACCCTCATGGCACAGGTTCTAGCCCTGTATATAAAAAAAAAACAACAAAAAACTTTTTTTGTCTATTTTTTTGCCTCTTTTTTTAATTTCTTCTATTTTCATTCTGTGGTTGGTGCATGTGTGCTTTATATCATTATCAACATTTTTTTCAGCCATATAACTATGGTCATTTATCAGGTAACAGTGCTTTTGGACAGGTTGCTTATAAATGGTTTAGCAATTCTTAGTGCAAACTACTATTATATTCATACGGTGTGTGTGCAAGGCGCAATTACCCAGATAAGACTGTACATATGCACGGGCAAATCAATTTTTTACAGTTTATCTATTCAATGAGTGGCAACTTTTCATAAGCTGGTTCAATTGTTTTTCGTTTTTAGTGTCTATAATGTGGTGTACTGCAATAATGCACATTCAAAATTGAAACGATAGCCCAGTTACAATGTTAAAGTGGGCCACTATGGGGCCACCACTGCATTCTAATGAATGGGTGCGGCTGTTGTTGACGCTTTTGTTGCTGCTTCCACTGCACGTGCATGCTAGCGCGCATGCGTGTGTGTTGGAAAGGAGAACTCAGGAGCATGGTAAGACACATGAATACACGTCAATTTTTGCGAAAAGACGTTTTACTTGCATCTACACAGGCATTAATGATGGTGAAACTGGTCAATAAAACATTAATTGTGGGCACACATTATAATCTTTAATTAAATGTCATCAACCTTTGTTTCTAATTAAAATAAGAGACATACCACAACTTTTAACTAGAGAATGGCTGTTATATAAAGAAATGCGCCAGCTCTCATGTGATTTTGACACTAATTGGATTTTTTATCAACCGATGCTCAGAGGCGCCTGCTCGTGTGTGCAGCCACGCCAGGGCATTCGCTGCCTGAACAAACATAGGATGAGTGTAGATAATGGCTCTTGCAAAAAATAAGTAATTGAGCCCCACTTGAGAGCGAATTTACGCATGTGCGATACTTACCAAAAACTCATTGCTGGCCATTAAATGTCACCAACCTAAGTTAGTTTAGGTGGCTTAGGCTGCTGTCCGTTCTAAGGCGGTGGTTCTGTTGTTGTTGACTTTTTGTTTATTAGCACTCCCATTGTGGGAGTCTGTAATTGTTCTATGTTTTGTTGTATGTTACTTTATGTCCGTTCTAGTATTGCAATCATCTTGATGGGGAAGAGAGAGCTGGTTGCTTTGCTTGATTTGTCTTCCTGGTGTCTCGTGATTGTTGAGCTGCTCTTCCTCGCGGTGCTAAGGGGTTGTCTGCAGTTTGTGATAGTGGTATTTCCTGATCATACTCACTATTTTTGATCTGAAAAAAAGAGAACTACGACTACTTTTTATAAGAAAATGGTTGCTTAGTAAAGAAATGGGCCAGCTCATGCGACTTTTAATCCTAATTGAATATTTCATCAGCCCATGCTCAGATTGTGGGTGCATGTACGCTGCCTCGCCAGAATCTTTACTGCTTACACACACATAAAATGGGTGTAGATAATGATTCAGGACAAATTTACGGCATCTAACCCTACATCGTGCCTGCCAATGCATGTTCAATGAGTGACCCTACGCATGTGCGATTTACACCAGAAACTCATGCGCTGGCTTTTTATAAGTTTCCATTAAATGCCATCAACCATAGTACTTTGCTTTGATCTGAAATAAGAGAATATCCACTACTTTCATACAAAAATGGTCGTTTTTCTTAAAATAAAATCGGCCAGCTCATGCGACTTTTGATCCTTTTTGAATGTGCTTAGGCGCAATATCCCCAGAACACTCAATGCACTCACACACATAGAATGGGTGTAGGTAAAGGCTCAGGTCAAAATTAGGACATCTAGCTCCATTAGGTAGCTGACCATGCATGTTTAAAGAGTGACTTTACGCATTTGCGTTTAATACCAAAAAAACTCATGCATTGGCTCAAATGTAGTATATACACTGTAGGTACGTAAAGTGTCACAGGAACGTTGCGTGATTTCTTCGTAGAACTGCGACACATGGCAGCAATATTTTTTCTGCACAAATGTCCTACACCTCATGCAGTGTTATAGGGGCATACATATTACAGAGCTCATTCACTCAATCAAAATCAAACAACAGAATCTAGGGCGAAGATTTGGCGCCAGTAAAATGCATTTAAGTCTCCCCCTGGTAGCTTAGGCTGCTGTCTGTTCTAAGGCAGTGGTTTTGTTGGTGTTGTGATATATTGTTCTGTGGCTCTTCCTCACGGTGCCGTGGCTTGGTCTTTGGTGTGTGATTGTGGTATTTCCTGATCATGCTCACTTACTTTTTGGATGTATGTAGGGTGTAGCAGTATGTACGCAAAAGTTGCATTCTGTTTCCTTGAGCCTGTGTTTAAGGAACTTTTCATGGCGTTAATCATGGCAAGATGTAGCCCTCAGTTTCACTGTATTGCAACCTGGTATCGGGTTGTCATAGTTTCCGTGACGTACTTGCCATGTGACTATAGTAATGTGAGATCTGATTCCACGGAGTTGGCCAAGGATATCCAAATGCCTTATTATTGACACTGTAGTTTCGTACTTCATCTAATCTCGTAGAAACAATCACCCTACACGTTTTTAGTTCAAATTTCTTCTTTGTCATAATTTTAATAGCAAAATATTACAGTTTTGACCCCTGTACAAGAATTACCTAAAAATCGTCCACTCCCAAATTCGAATCTCTTGCTAGATGATGCCTTATCAAGTAAGCAATACATGCAGGTCCTGTGTGATGGGCTGGCACATGAGACTGTTTATACTTATCACAGTTATGAGCAACAAAATGCTCAAATTAGTCTACACATCTGCATAGACTCGTCAGAGCCTCGAATGCTTGCAACGAATTGGTGTAGATGAAGGCTCAGGCCAATATTAAGGTATTTAGCCCCACTTGGTAGCTGTCCATGCACAATTTTCGAACAACTTATGCACATTTGATAAGAAGGAACGTTTCATGTGCTGGCTCAAATATTGTATGTCCAATCATTAGTTTAACAGTAACGTTGAATCTATGTTATTTCGAGAGTGATTAATACATGTATTCTCAAGACTATGACACTAAAGCCAAAGGTGCATACATCACTCATTAGATGAGTCGGCAATTGAAACATGTCAATAGAATGCATGCAACATTTACATGACATTGTATCAACTTTGAGATCAGAACACACATTCGTTTTGTAACTTTTGGACGCATAGCGAACAGTACCACACCAAATAAATGTTTTAACTGATAGTGCTTACATTATATAGAACCAGCAATTAAATAACCTAACACCCCATCTCCTTTCCACTGTTTGGTCAGGTGAAACCGAGCTGGCCAAGAACCTACTTAATAAAAAAAATGAAAGGGCAATTGGCCAAAAAACCTTAAAAAAAGGTAAAAGAGAAAATAAAAAAATGCAAGAAAAAAAAAGAGAAGGGGACTTTCCTTACGAATCCTCCCTCGGAGAAATTCGCTTGACGACAAGCCCTTCTCTAAGGGCTCGTCATGCACTGTCCAAAAATTGTTTGGACATAGTAGGCAAAGCACATAAATTCAACAAGCAGTGAATCATTCGACTTAAATGTATAGAAGTTATTAATTTATTTTGGCTAAAATAAAGCCACTTTAGATATTTCAAATTTCTGCTTTATAATTTCGATGTATTCGTCAATAGAAAAATAAGATTAAGTGCAAATATTAAAATCCCGTTTCTTAAGAAAGATATCTCTAATTTTGACTGGTTTGAATTGTTAATCGCCAAAAGTTATCTCCCTTAACACATGGTTCCTACTTCTATTTAGATGTATTCTATACCTAAAGGTTATTAGGCCCAAATAGCTGAGGGGTTTAGAGCGTCAGTCTAATGCATACAAAGTGCAAGAAAAACCCTCATGGCACAGGTTCTAGCCCTGTATATAAAAAAAAACAACAAAAAACTTTTTTTGTCTATTTTTTGCCTCTTTTTTTAATTTCTTCTATTTTCATTCTGTGGTTGGTGCATGTGTGCTTTATATCATTATCAACATTTTTTTCAGCCATATAACTATGGTCATTTATCAGGTAACAGTGCTTTTGGACAGGTTGCTTTCAAATGGTTTAGCAATTCTTAGTGCAAACTACTATTATATTCATACGGTGTGTGTGCAAGGCGCAATTACCCAGATAAGACTGTACATATGCACGGGCAAATCAATTTTTTACAGTTTATCTATTCAATGAGTGGCAACTTTTCATAAGCTGGTTCAATTGTTTTTCGTTTTTAGTGTCTATAATGTGGTGTACTGCAATAATGCACATTCAAAATTGAAACGATAGCCCAGTTACAATGTTAAAGTGGGCCACTATGGGGCCACCACTGCATTCTAATGAATGGGTGCGGCTGTTGTTGACGTTTTTGTTGCTGCTTCCACTGCACGTGCATGCTAGCGCGCATGCGTGTGTGTTGGAAAGGAGAACTCAGGAGCATGGTAAGACACATGAATACACGTCAATTTTTGCGAAAAGACGTTTTACTTGCATCTACACAGGCATTAATGATGGTGAAACTGGTCAATAAAACATTAATTGTGGGCACACATTATAATCTTTAATTAAATGTCATCAACCTTTGTTTCTAATTAAAATAAGAGAATCACCACAACTTTTAACTAGAGAATGGCTGTTATATAAAGAAATGCGCCAGCTCTCATGTGATTTTGACACTAATTGGATTTTTTATCAATCGATGCTCAGAGGCGCCTGCTCGTGTGTGCAGCCACGCCAGGGCATTCGCTGCCTGAACAAACATAGGATGAGTGTAGATAATGGCTCTTGCAAAAAATAAGTAATTGAGCCCCACTTGAGAGCGAATTTACGCATGTGCGATACTTACCAAAAACTCATTGCTGGCCATTAAATGTCACCAACCTAAGTTAGTTTAGGTGGCTTAGGCTGCTGTCCGTTCTAAGGCGGTGGTTCTGTTGTTGTTGACTTTTTGTTTATTAGCACTCCCATTGTGGGAGTCTGTAATTGTTCTATGTTTTGTTGTATGTTACTTTATGTCCGTTCTAGTATTGCAATCATCTTGATGGGGAAGAGAGAGCTGGTTGCTTTGCTTGATTTGTCTTCCTGGTGTCTCGTGATTGTTGAGCTGCTCTTCCTCGCGGTGCTAAGGGGTTGTCTGCAGTTTGTGATAGTGGTATTTCCTGATCATACTCACTATTTTTGATCTGAAAAAAAGAGAACTACGACTACTTTTTATAAGAAAATGGTTGCTTAGTAAAGAAATGGGCCAGCTCATGCGACTTTTAATCCTAATTGAATATTTCATCAGCCCATGCTCAGATTGTGGGTGCATGTACGCTGCCTCGCCAGAATCTTTACTGCTTACACACACATAAAATGGGTGTAGATAATGATTCAGGACAAATTTACGGCATCTAGCCCTACATCGTGCCTGCCAATGCATGTTCAATGAGTGACCCTACGCATGTGCGATTTACACCAGAAACTCATGCGCTGGCTTTTAATAAGTTTCCATTAAATGCCATCAACCATAGTACTTTGCTTTGATCTGAAATAAGAGAATATCCACTACTTTCATACAAAAATGGTCGTTTTTCTTAAAATAAAATCGGCCAGCTCATGCGACTTTTGATCCTTTTTGAATGTGCTTAGGCGCAATATCCCCAGAACACTCAATGCACTCACACACATAGAATGGGTGTAGGTAAAGGCTCAGGTCAAAATTAGGACATCTAGCTCCATTAGGTAGCTGACCATGCATGTTTAAAGAGTGACTTTACGCATTTGCGTCTAATACCAAAAAAACTCATGCATTGGCTCAAATGTAGTATATACACTGTAGGTACGTAAAGTGTCACAGGAACGTTGCGTGATTTCTTCGTAGAACTTCGACACATGGCAGCAATATTTTTTCTGCACAAATGTCCTACACCTCATGCAGTGTTATAGGGGCATACATATTACAGAGCTCATTCACTCAATCAAAATCAAACAACAGAATCTAGGGCGAAGATTTGGCGCCAGTAAAATGCATTTAAGTCTCCCCCTGGTAGCTTAGGCTGCTGTCTGTTCTAAGGCAGTGGTTTTGTTGGTGTTGTGATATATTGTTCTGTGGCTCTTCCTCACGGTGCCGTGGCTTGGTCTTTGGTGTGTGATTGTGGTATTTCCTGATCATGCTCACTTACTTTTTGGATGTATGTAGGGTGTAGCAGTATGTACGCAAAAGTTGCATTCTGTTTCCTTGAGCCTGTGTTTAAGGAACTTTTCATGGCGTTAATCATGGCAAGATGTAGCCCTCAGTGTCACTGTATTGCAACCTGGTATCGGGTTGTCATAGTTTCCGTGACGTACTTGCCATGTGACTATAGTAATGTGAGATCTGATTCCACGGAGTTGGCCAAGGATATCCAAATGCCTTATTATTGACACTGTAGTTTCGTATTTCATCTAATCTCGTAGAAACAATCACCCTACACGTTTTTAGTTCAAATTTCTTCTTTGTCATAATTTTAATAGCCAAATATTACATTTTTGACCCCTGTACAAGAATTACCTAAAAATCGTCCACTCCCAAATTCGAATCTCTTGCTAGATGATGCCTTATCAAGTAAGCAAAACATGCAGGTCCTGTGTGATGGGCTGGCACATGAGACTGTTTATACTTATCACAGTTATGAGCAACAAAATGCTCAAATTAGTCTACACATCTGCATAGACTCGTCAGAGCCTCGAATGCTTGCAACGAATTGGTGTAGATGAAGGCTCAGGCCAATATTAAGGTATTTAGCCCCACTTGGTAGCTGTCCATGCACAATTTTCGAACAACTTATGCACATTTGATAAGAAGGAACGTTTCATGTGCTGGCTCAAATATTGTATGTCCAATCATTAGTTTAACAGTAACGTTGAATCTATGTTATTTCGAGAGTGATTAATACATGTATTCTCAAGACTATGAAACTAAAGCCAAAGGTGCATACATCACTCATTAGATGAGTCGGCAATTGAAACATGTCAATAGAATGCATGCAACATTTACATGACATTGTATCAACTTTGAGATCAGAACACACATTCGTTTTGTAACTTTTGGACGCATAGCGAACAGTACCACACCAAATAAATGTTTTAACTGATAGTGCTTACATTATATAGAACCAGCAATTAAATAACCTAACACCCCATCTCCTTTCCACTGTTTGGTCAGGTGAAACCGAGCTGGCCAAGAACCTACTTAATAAAAATAATGAAAGGGCAATTGGCCAAAAAACCTTAAAAAAAGGTAAAAGAGAAAATAAAAAAATGCAAGAAAAAAAAGAGAAGGGGACTTTCCTCACGAATCCTCCCTCGGAGAAATTCGCTTGACGACAAGCCCTTCTCTAAGGGCTCGTCATGCACTGTCCAAAAATTGTTTGGACATAGTAGGCAAAGCACATAAATTCAACAAGCAGTGAATCATTCGACTTAAATGTATAGAAGTTATTAATTTATTTTGGCTAAAATAAAGCCACTTTAGATATTTCAAATTTCTGCTTTATAATTTCGATGTATTCGTTAATAGAAAAATAAGATTAAGTGCAAATATTAAAATCCCGTTTCTTAAGAAAGATATCTCTGATTTTGACTGGTTTGAATTGTTAATCGCCAAAAGTTATCTCCCTTAACACATGGTTCCTACTTCTATTTAGATGTATTCTATACCTAAAGGTTATTAGGCCCAAATAGCTGAGGGGTTTAGAGCGTCAGTCTAATGCATACAAAGTGCAAGAAAAACCCTCATGGCACAGGTTCTAGCCCTGTATATAAAAAAAAACAACAAAAAACTTTTTTTGTCTATTTTTTTGCCTCTTTTTTTAATTTCTTCTATTTTCATTCTGTGGTTGGTGCATGTGTGCTTTATATCATTATCAACATTTTTTTCAGCCATATAACTATGGTCATTTATCAGGTAACAGTGCTTTTGGACAGGTTGCTTTCAAATGGTTTAGCAATTCTTAGTGCAAACTACTATTATATTCATACGGTGTGTGTGCAAGGCGCAATTACCCAGATAAGACTGTACATATGCACGGGCAAATCAATTTTTTACAGTTTATCTATTCAATGAGTGGCAACTTTTCATAAGCTGGTTCAATTGTTTTTCGTTTTTAGTGTCTATAATGTGGTGTACTGCAATAATGCACATTCAAAATTGAAACGATAGCCCAGTTACAATGTTAAAGTGGGCCACTATGGGGCCACCACTGCATTCTAATGAATGGGTGCAGCTGTTGTTGACGTTTTTGTTGCTGCTTCCACTGCACGTGCATGCTAGCGCGCATGCGTGTGTGTTGGAAAGGAGAACTCAGGAGCATGGTAAGACACATGAATACACGTCAATTTTTGCGAAAAGACGTTTTACTTGCATCTACACAGGCATTAATGATGGTGAAACTGGTCAATAAAACATTAATTGTGGGCACACATTATAATCTTTAATTAAATGTCATCAACCTTTGTTTCTAATTAAAATAAGAGAATCACCACAACTTTTAACTAGAGAATGGCTGTTATATAAAGAAATGCGCCAGCTCTCATGTGATTTTGACACTAATTGGATTTTTTATCAACCGATGCTCAGAGGCGCCTGCTCGTGTGTGCAGCCACGCCAGGGCATTCGCTGCCTGAACAAACATAGGATGAGTGTAGATAATGGCTCTTGCAAAAAATAAGTAATTGACCCCCACTTGAGAGCGAATTTACGCATGTGCGATACTTACCAAAAACTCATTGCTGGCCATTAAATGTCACCAACCTAAGTTAGTTTAGGTGGCTTAGGCTGCTGTCCGTTCTAAGGCGGTGGTTCTGTTGTTGTTGACTTTTTGTTTATTAGCACTCCCATTGTGGGAGTCTGTAATTGTTCTATGTTTTGTTGTATGTTACTTTATGTCCGTTCTAGTATTGCAATCATCTTGATGGGGAAGAGAGAGCTGGTTGCTTTGCTTGATTTGTCTTCCTGGTGTCTCATGATTGTTGAGCTGCTCTTCCTCGCGGTGCTAAGGGGTTGTCTGCAGTTTGTGATAGTGGTATTTCCTGATCATACTCACTATTTTTGATCTGAAAAAAAGAGAACTACGACTACTTTTTATAAGAAAATGGTTGCTTAGTAAAGAAATGGGCCAGCTCATGCGACTTTTAATCCTAATTGAATATTTCATCAGCCCATGCTCAGATTGTGGGTGCATGTACGCTGCCTCGCCAGAATCTTTACTGCTTACACACACATAAAATGGGTGTAGATAATGATTCAGGACAAATTTACGGCATCTAGCCCTACATCGTGCCTGCCAATGCATGTTCAATGAGTGACCCTACGCATGTGCGATTTACACCAGAAACTCATGCGCTGGCTTTTAATAAGTTTCCATTAAATGCCATCAACCATAGTACTTTGTTTTGATCTGAAATAAGAGAATATCCACTACTTTCATACAAAAATAGTCGTTTTTCTTAAAATAAAATCGGCCAGCTCATGCGACTTTTGATCCTTTTTGAATGTGCTTAGGCGCAATATCCCCAGAACACTCAATGCACTCACACACATAGAATGGGTGTAGGTAAAGGCTCAGGTCAAAATTAGGACATCTAGCTCCATTAGGTAGCTGACCATGCATGTTTAAAGAGTGACTTTACGCATTTGCGTTTAATACCAAAAAAACTCATGCATTGGCTCAAATGTAGTATATACACTGTAGGTACGTAAAGTGTCACAGGAACGTTGCGTGATTTCTTCGTAGAACTGCGACACATGGCAGCAATATTTTTTCTGCACAAATGTCCTACACCTCATGCAGTGTTATAGGGGCATACATATTACAGAGCTCATTCACTCAATCAAAATCAAACAACAGAATCTAGGGCGAAGATTTGGCGCCAGTAAAATGCATTTAAGTCTCCCCCTGGTAGCTTAGGCTGCTGTCTGTTCTAAGGCAGTGGTTTTGTTGGTGTTGTGATATATTGTTCTGTGGCTCTTCCTCACGGTGCCGTGGCTTGGTCTATGGTGTGTGATTGTGGTATTTCCTGATCATGCTCACTTACTTTTTGGATGTATGTAGGGTGTAGCAGTATGTACGCAAAAGTTACATTCTGTTTCCTTGAGCCTGTGTTTAAGGAACTTTTCATGACGTTAATCATGGCAAGATGTAGCCCTCAGTTTCACTGTATTGCAACCTGGTATAGGGTTGTCATAGTTTCTGTGACGTACTTACCATGTGACTATAGTAATGTGAGATCTGATTCCACGGAGTTGGCCAAGGATATCCAAATGCCTTATTATTGACACTGTAGTTTCGTATTTCATCTAATCTCGTAGAAACAATCACCCTACACGTTTTTAGTTCAAATTTCTTCTTTGTCATAATTTTAATAGCCAAATATTACATTTTTGACCCCTGTACAAGAATTACCTAAAAATCGTCCACTCCCAAATTCGAATCTCTTGCTAGATGATGCATTATCAAGTAAGCAAAACATGCAGGTCCTGTGTGATGGGCTGGCACATGAGACTGTTTATACTTATCACAGTTATGAGCAACAAAATGCTCAAATTAGTCTACACATCTGCATAGACTCGTCAGAGCCTTGAATGCTTGCAACGAATTGGTGTAGATGAAGGCTCAGGCCAATATTAAGGTATTTAGCCCCACTTGGTAGCTGTCCATGCACAATTTTCGAACAACTTATGCACATTTGATAAGAAGGAACGTTTCATGTGCTGGCTCAAATATTGTATGTCCAATCATTAGTTTAACAGTAACGTTGAATCTATGTTATTTCGAGAGTGATTAATACATGTATTCTCAAGACTATGACACTAAAACCAAAGGTGCATACATCACTCATTAGATGAGTCGGCAATTGAAACATGTCAATAGAATGCATGCAACATTTTCATGACATTGTATCAACTTTGAGATCAGAACACACATTCGTTTTGTAACTTTTGGACGCATAGCGAACAGTACCACACCAAATAAATGTTTTAACTGATAGTGCTTACATTATATAGAACCAGCAATTAAATAACCTAACACCCCATCTCCTTTCCACTGTTTGGTCAGGTGAAACCGAGCTGGCCAAGAACCTACTTAATAAAAAAAATGAAAGGGCAATTGGCCAAAAAACCTTAAAAAAAGGTAAAAGAGAAAATAAAAAAATGCAAAAAAAGAGAAGGGGACTTTCCTTACGAATCCTCCCTCGGAGAAATTCGCTTGACGACAAGCCCTTCTCTAAGGGCTCGTCATGCACTGTCCAAAAAATGTTTGGACATAGTAGGCAAAGCACATAAATTCAACAAGCAGTGAATCATTCGACTTAAATGTATAGAAGTTATTAATTTATTTTGGCTAAAATAAAGCCACTTTAGATATTTCAAATTTCTGCTTTATAATTTCGATGTATTCGTCAATAGAAAAATAAGATTAAGTGCAAATATTAAAATCCCGTTTCTTAAGAAAGATATCTCTAATTTTGACTGGTTTGAATTGTTAATCGCCAAAAGTTATCTCCCTTAACACATGGTTCCTACTACTATTTAGATGTATTCTATACCTAAAGGTTATTAGGCCCAAATAGCTGAGGGGTTTAGAGCGTCAGTCTAATGCATACAAAGTGCAAGAAAAACCCTCATGGCACAGGTTCTAGCCCTGTATATAAAAAAAACAACAAAAAACTTTTTTTTGTCTATTTTTTTGCCTCTTTTTTTAATTTCTTCTATTTTCATTCTGTGGTTGGTGCATGTGTGCTTTATATCATTATCAACATTTTTTCAGCCATATAACTATGGTCATTTATCAGGTAACAGTGCTTTTGGACAGGTTGCTTTCAAATGGTTTAGCAATTCTTAGTGCAAACTACTATTATATTCATACGGTGTGTGTGCAAGGCGCAATTACCCAGATAAGACTGTACATATGCACGGGCAAATCAATTTTTTACAGTTTATCTATTCAATGAGTGGCAACTTTTCATAAGCTGGTTCAATTGTTTTTCGTTTTTAGTGTCTATAATGTGGTGTACTGCAATAATGCACATTCAAAATTGAAACGATAGCCCAGTTACAATGTTAAAGTGGGCCACTATGGGGCCACCACTGCATTCTAATGAATGGGTGCAGCTGTTGTTGACGTTTTTGTTGCTGCTTCCACTGCACGTGCATGCTAGCGCGCATGCGTGTGTGTTGGAAAGGAGAACTCAGGAGCATGGTAAGACACATGAATACACGTCAATTTTTGCGAAAAGACGTTTTACTTGCATCTACACAGGCATTAATGATGGTGAAACTGGTCAATAAAACATTAATTGTGGGCACACATTATAATCTTTAATTAAATGTCATCAACCTTTGTTTCTAATTAAAATAAGAGAATCACCACAACTTTTAACTAGAGAATGGCTGTTATATAAAGAAATGCGCCAGCTCTCATGTGATTTTGACACTAATTGGATTTTTTATCAACCGATGCTCAGAGGCGCCTGCTCGTGTGTGCAGCCACGCCAGGGCATTCGCTGCCTGAACAAACATAGGATGAGTGTAGATAATGGCTCTTGCAAAAAATAAGTAATTGAGCCCCACTTGAGAGCGAATTTACGCATGTGCGATACTTACCAAAAACTCATTGCTGGCCATTAAATGTCACCAACCTAAGTTAGTTTAGGTGGCTTAGGCTGCTGTCCGTTCTAAGGCGGTGGTTCTGTTGTTGTTGACTTTTTGTTTATTAGCACTCCCATTGTGGGAGTCTGTAATTGTTCTATGTTTTGTTGTATGTTACTTTATGTCCGTTCTAGTATTGCAATCATCTTGATGGGGAAGAGAGAGCTGGTTGCTTTGCTTGATTTGTCTTCCTGGTGTCTCGTGATTGTTGAGCTGCTCTTCCTCGCGGTGCTAAGGGGTTGTCTGCAGTTTGTGATAGTGGTATTTCCTGATCATACTCACTATTTTTGATCTGAAAAAAAGAGAACTACGACTACTTTTTATAAGAAAATGGTTGCTTAGTAAAGAAATGGGCCAGCTCATGCGACTTTTAATCCTAATTGAATATTTCATCAGCCCATGCTCAGATTGTGGGTGCATGTACGCTGCCTCGCCAGAATCTTTACTGCTTACACACACATAAAATGGGTGTAGATAATGATTCAGGACAAATTTACGGCATCTAGCCCTACATCGTGCCTGCCAATGCATGTTCAATGAGTGACCCTACGCATGTGCGATTTACACCAGAAACTCATGCGCTGGCTTTTAATAAGTTTCCATTAAATGCCATCAACCATAGTACTTTGTTTTGATCTGAAATAAGAGAATATCCACTACTTTCATACAAAAATAGTCGTTTTTCTTAAAATAAAATCGGCCAGCTCATGCGACTTTTGATCCTTTTTGAATGTGCTTAGGCGCAATATCCCCAGAACACTCAATGCACTCACACACATAGAATGGGTGTAGGTAAAGGCTCAGGTCAAAATTAGGACATCTAGCTCCATTAGGTAGCTGACCATGCATGTTTAAAGAGTGACTTTACGCATTTGCGTTTAATACCAAAAAAACTCATGCATTGGCTCAAATGTAGTATATACACTGTAGGTACGTAAAGTGTCACAGGAACGTTGCGTGATTTCTTCGTAGAACTGCGACACATGGCAGCAATATTTTTTCTGCACAAATGTCCTACACCTCATGCAGTGTTATAGGGGCATACATATTACAGAGCTCATTCACTCAATCAAAATCAAACAACAGAATCTAGGGCGAAGATTTGGCGCCAGTAAAATGCATTTAAGTCTCCCCCTGGTAGCTTAGGCTGCTGTCTGTTCTAAGGCAGTGGTTTTGTTGGTGTTGTGATATATTGTTCTGTGGCTCTTCCTCACGGTGCCGTGGCTTGGTCTTTGGTGTGTGATTGTGGTATTTCCTGATCATGCTCACTTACTTTTTGGATGTATGTAGGGTGTAGCAGTATGTACGCAAAAGTTGCATTCTGTTTCCTTGAGCCTGTGTTTAAGGAACTTTTCATGGCGTTAATCATGGCAAGATGTAGCCCTCAGTTTCACTGTATTGCAACCTGGTATCGGGTTGTCATAGTTTCCGTGACGTACTTGCCATGTGACTATAGTAATGTGAGATCTGATTCCACGGAGTTGGCCAAGGATATCCAAATGCCTTATTATTGACACTGTAGTTTCGTATTTCATCTAATCTCGTAGAAACAATCACCCTACACGTTTTTAGTTCAAATTTCTTCTTTGTCATAATTTTAATAGCAAAATATTACAGTTTTGACCCCTGTACAAGAATTACCTAAAAATCGTCCACTCCCAAATTCGAATCTCTTGCTAGATGATGCCTTATCAAGTAAGCAAAACATGCAGGTCCTGTGTGATGGGCTGGCACATGAGACTGTTTATACTTATCACAGTTATGAGCAACAAAATGCTCAAATTAGTCTACACATCTGCATAGACTCGTCAGAGCCTCGAATGCTTGCAACGAATTGGTGTAGATGAAGGCTCAGGCCAATATTAAGGTATTTAGCCCCACTTGGTAGCTGTCCATGCACAATTTTCGAACAACTTATGCACATTTGATAAGAAGGAACGTTTCATGTGCTGGCTCAAATATTGTATGTCCAATCATTAGTTTAACAGTAACGTTGAATCTATGTTATTTCGAGAGTGATTAATACATGTATTCTCAAGACTATGACACTAAAGCCAAAGGTGCATACATCACTCATTAGATGAGTCGGCAATTGAAACATGTCAATAGAATGCATGCAACATTTACATGACATTGTATCAACTTTGAGATCAGAACACACATTCGTTTTGTAACTTTTGGACGCATAGCGAACAGTACCACACCAAATAAATGTTTTAACTGATAGTGCTTACATTATATAGAACCAGCAATTAAATAACCTAACACCCCATCTCCTTTCCACTGTTTGGTCAGGTGAAACCGAGCTGGCCAAGAACCTACTTAATAAAAAAAATGAAAGGGCAATTGGCCAAAAAACCTTAAAAAAAGGTAAAAGAGAAAATAAAAAAATGCAAGAAAAAAAAGAGAAGGGGACTTTCCTTACGAATCCTCCCTCGGAGAAATTCGCTTGACGACAAGCCCTTCTCTAAGGGCTCGTCATGCACTGTCCAAAAATTGTTTGGACATAGTAGGCAAAGCACATAAATTCAACAAGCAGTGAATCATTCGACTTAAATGTATAGAAGTTATTAATTTATTTTGGCTAAAATAAAGCCACTTTAGATATTTCAAATTTCTGCTTTATAATTTCGATGTATTCGTCAATAGAAAAATAAGATTAAGTGCAAATATTAAAATCCCGTTTCTTAAGAAAGATATCTCTAATTTTGACTGGTTTGAATTGTTAATCGCCAAAAGTTATCTCCCTTAACACATGGTTCCTACTTCTATTTAGATGTATTCTATACCTAAAGGTTATTAGGCCCAAATAGCTGAGGGGTTTAGAGCGTCAGTCTAATGCATACAAAGTGCAAGAAAAACCCTCATGGCACAGGTTCTAGCCCTGTATATAAAAAAAAAACAACAAAAAACTTTTTTTGTCTATTTTTTTGCCTCTTTTTTTAATTTCTTCTATTTTCATTCTGTGGTTGGTGCATGTGTGCTTTATATCATTATCAACATTTTTTTCAGCCATATAACTATGGTCATTTATCAGGTAACAGTGCTTTTGGACAGGTTGCTTATAAATGGTTTAGCAATTCTTAGTGCAAACTACTATTATATTCATACGGTGTGTGTGCAAGGCGCAATTACCCAGATAAGACTGTACATATGCACGGGCAAATCAATTTTTTACAGTTTATCTATTCAATGAGTGGCAACTTTTCATAAGCTGGTTCAATTGTTTTTCGTTTTTAGTGTCTATAATGTGGTGTACTGCAATAATGCACATTCAAAATTGAAACGATAGCCCAGTTACAATGTTAAAGTGGGCCACTATGGGGCCACCACTGCATTCTAATGAATGGGTGCGGCTGTTGTTGACGCTTTTGTTGCTGCTTCCACTGCACGTGCATGCTAGCGCGCATGCGTGTGTGTTGGAAAGGAGAACTCAGGAGCATGGTAAGACACATGAATACACGTCAATTTTTGCGAAAAGACGTTTTACTTGCATCTACACAGGCATTAATGATGGTGAAACTGGTCAATAAAACATTAATTGTGGGCACACATTATAATCTTTAATTAAATGTCATCAACCTTTGTTTCTAATTAAAATAAGAGACATACCACAACTTTTAACTAGAGAATGGCTGTTATATAAAGAAATGCGCCAGCTCTCATGTGATTTTGACACTAATTGGATTTTTTATCAACCGATGCTCAGAGGCGCCTGCTCGTGTGTGCAGCCACGCCAGGGCATTCGCTGCCTGAACAAACATAGGATGAGTGTAGATAATGGCTCTTGCAAAAAATAAGTAATTGAGCCCCACTTGAGAGCGAATTTACGCATGTGCGATACTTACCAAAAACTCATTGCTGGCCATTAAATGTCACCAACCTAAGTTAGTTTAGGTGGCTTAGGCTGCTGTCCGTTCTAAGGCGGTGGTTCTGTTGTTGTTGACTTTTTGTTTATTAGCACTCCCATTGTGGGAGTCTGTAATTGTTCTATGTTTTGTTGTATGTTACTTTATGTCCGTTCTAGTATTGCAATCATCTTGATGGGGAAGAGAGAGCTGGTTGCTTTGCTTGATTTGTCTTCCTGGTGTCTCGTGATTGTTGAGCTGCTCTTCCTCGCGGTGCTAAGGGGTTGTCTGCAGTTTGTGATAGTGGTATTTCCTGATCATACTCACTATTTTTGATCTGAAAAAAAGAGAACTACGACTACTTTTTATAAGAAAATGGTTGCTTAGTAAAGAAATGGGCCAGCTCATGCGACTTTTAATCCTAATTGAATATTTCATCAGCCCATGCTCAGATTGTGGGTGCATGTACGCTGCCTCGCCAGAATCTTTACTGCTTACACACACATAAAATGGGTGTAGATAATGATTCAGGACAAATTTACGGCATCTAGCCCTACATCGTGCCTGCCAATGCATGTTCAATGAGTGACCCTACGCATGTGCGATTTACACCAGAAACTCATGCGCTGGCTTTTAATAAGTTTCCATTAAATGCCATCAACCATAGTACTTTGCTTTGATCTGAAATAAGAGAATATCCACTACTTTCATACAAAAATGGTCGTTTTTCTTAAAATAAAATCGGCCAGCTCATGCGACTTTTGATCCTTTTTGAATGTGCTTAGGCGCAATATCCCCAGAACACTCAATGCACTCACACACATAGAATGGGTGTAGGTAAAGGCTCAGGTCAAAATTAGGACATCTAGCTCCATTAGGTAGCTGACCATGCATGTTTAAAGAGTGACTTTACGCATTTGCGTTTAATACCAAAAAAACTCATGCATTGGCTCAAATGTAGTATATACACTGTAGGTACGTAAAGTGTCACAGGAACGTTGCGTGATTTCTTCGTAGAACTGCGACACATGGCAGCAATATTTTTTCTGCACAAATGTCCTACACCTCATGCAGTGTTATAGGGGCATACATATTACAGAGCTCATTCACTCAATCAAAATCAAACAACAGAATCTAGGGCGAAGATTTGGCGCCAGTAAAATGCATTTAAGTCTCCCCCTGGTAGCTTAGGCTGCTGTCTGTTCTAAGGCAGTGGTTTTGTTGGTGTTGTGATATATTGTTCTGTGGCTCTTCCTCACGGTGCCGTGGCTTGGTCTTTGGTGTGTGATTGTGGTATTTCCTGATCATGCTCACTTACTTTTTGGATGTATGTAGGGTGTAGCAGTATGTACGCAAAAGTTGCATTCTGTTTCCTTGAGCCTGTGTTTAAGGAACTTTTCATGGCGTTAATCATGGCAAGATGTAGCCCTCAGTTTCACTGTATTGCAACCTGGTATCGGGTTGTCATAGTTTCCGTGACGTACTTGCCATGTGACTATAGTAATGTGAGATCTGATTCCACGGAGTTGGCCAAGGATATCCAAATGCCTTATTATTGACACTGTAGTTTCGTACTTCATCTAATCTCGTAGAAACAATCACCCTACACGTTTTTAGTTCAAATTTCTTCTTTGTCATAATTTTAATAGCAAAATATTACAGTTTTGACCCCTGTACAAGAATTACCTAAAAATCGTCCACTCCCAAATTCGAATCTCTTGCTAGATGATGCCTTATCAAGTAAGCAATACATGCAGGTCCTGTGTGATGGGCTGGCACATGAGACTGTTTATACTTATCACAGTTATGAGCAACAAAATGCTCAAATTAGTCTACACATCTGCATAGACTCGTCAGAGCCTCGAATGCTTGCAACGAATTGGTGTAGATGAAGGCTCAGGCCAATATTAAGGTATTTAGCCCCACTTGGTAGCTGTCCATGCACAATTTTCGAACAACTTATGCACATTTGATAAGAAGGAACGTTTCATGTGCTGGCTCAAATATTGTATGTCCAATCATTAGTTTAACAGTAACGTTGAATCTATGTTATTTCGAGAGTGATTAATACATGTATTCTCAAGACTATGACACTAAAGCCAAAGGTGCATACATCACTCATTAGATGAGTCGGCAATTGAAACATGTCAATAGAATGCATGCAACATTTACATGACATTGTATCAACTTTGAGATCAGAACACACATTCGTTTTGTAACTTTTGGACGCATAGCGAACAGTACCACACCAAATAAATGTTTTAACTGATAGTGCTTACATTATATAGAACCAGCAATTAAATAACCTAACACCCCATCTCCTTTCCACTGTTTGGTCAGGTGAAACCGAGCTGGCCAAGAACCTACTTAATAAAAAAAATGAAAGGGCAATTGGCCAAAAAACCTTAAAAAAAGGTAAAAGAGAAAATAAAAAAATGCAAGAAAAAAAAAGAGAAGGGGACTTTCCTTACGAATCCTCCCTCGGAGAAATTCGCTTGACGACAAGCCCTTCTCTAAGGGCTCGTCATGCACTGTCCAAAAATTGTTTGGACATAGTAGGCAAAGCACATAAATTCAACAAGCAGTGAATCATTCGACTTAAATGTATAGAAGTTATTAATTTATTTTGGCTAAAATAAAGCCACTTTAGATATTTCAAATTTCTGCTTTATAATTTCGATGTATTCGTCAATAGAAAAATAAGATTAAGTGCAAATATTAAAATCCCGTTTCTTAAGAAAGATATCTCTAATTTTGACTGGTTTGAATTGTTAATCGCCAAAAGTTATCTCCCTTAACACATGGTTCCTACTTCTATTTAGATGTATTCTATACCTAAAGGTTATTAGGCCCAAATAGCTGAGGGGTTTAGAGCGTCAGTCTAATGCATACAAAGTGCAAGAAAAACCCTCATGGCACAGGTTCTAGCCCTGTATATAAAAAAAAACAACAAAAAACTTTTTTTGTCTATTTTTTGCCTCTTTTTTTAATTTCTTCTATTTTCATTCTGTGGTTGGTGCATGTGTGCTTTATATCATTATCAACATTTTTTTCAGCCATATAACTATGGTCATTTATCAGGTAACAGTGCTTTTGGACAGGTTGCTTTCAAATGGTTTAGCAATTCTTAGTGCAAACTACTATTATATTCATACGGTGTGTGTGCAAGGCGCAATTACCCAGATAAGACTGTACATATGCACGGGCAAATCAATTTTTTACAGTTTATCTATTCAATGAGTGGCAACTTTTCATAAGCTGGTTCAATTGTTTTTCGTTTTTAGTGTCTATAATGTGGTGTACTGCAATAATGCACATTCAAAATTGAAACGATAGCCCAGTTACAATGTTAAAGTGGGCCACTATGGGGCCACCACTGCATTCTAATGAATGGGTGCGGCTGTTGTTGACGTTTTTGTTGCTGCTTCCACTGCACGTGCATGCTAGCGCGCATGCGTGTGTGTTGGAAAGGAGAACTCAGGAGCATGGTAAGACACATGAATACACGTCAATTTTTGCGAAAAGACGTTTTACTTGCATCTACACAGGCATTAATGATGGTGAAACTGGTCAATAAAACATTAATTGTGGGCACACATTATAATCTTTAATTAAATGTCATCAACCTTTGTTTCTAATTAAAATAAGAGAATCACCACAACTTTTAACTAGAGAATGGCTGTTATATAAAGAAATGCGCCAGCTCTCATGTGATTTTGACACTAATTGGATTTTTTATCAATCGATGCTCAGAGGCGCCTGCTCGTGTGTGCAGCCACGCCAGGGCATTCGCTGCCTGAACAAACATAGGATGAGTGTAGATAATGGCTCTTGCAAAAAATAAGTAATTGAGCCCCACTTGAGAGCGAATTTACGCATGTGCGATACTTACCAAAAACTCATTGCTGGCCATTAAATGTCACCAACCTAAGTTAGTTTAGGTGGCTTAGGCTGCTGTCCGTTCTAAGGCGGTGGTTCTGTTGTTGTTGACTTTTTGTTTATTAGCACTCCCATTGTGGGAGTCTGTAATTGTTCTATGTTTTGTTGTATGTTACTTTATGTCCGTTCTAGTATTGCAATCATCTTGATGGGGAAGAGAGAGCTGGTTGCTTTGCTTGATTTGTCTTCCTGGTGTCTCGTGATTGTTGAGCTGCTCTTCCTCGCGGTGCTAAGGGGTTGTCTGCAGTTTGTGATAGTGGTATTTCCTGATCATACTCACTATTTTTGATCTGAAAAAAAGAGAACTACGACTACTTTTTATAAGAAAATGGTTGCTTAGTAAAGAAATGGGCCAGCTCATGCGACTTTTAATCCTAATTGAATATTTCATCAGCCCATGCTCAGATTGTGGGTGCATGTACGCTGCCTCGCCAGAATCTTTACTGCTTACACACACATAAAATGGGTGTAGATAATGATTCAGGACAAATTTACGGCATCTAGCCCTACATCGTGCCTGCCAATGCATGTTCAATGAGTGACCCTACGCATGTGCGATTTACACCAGAAACTCATGCGCTGGCTTTTAATAAGTTTCCATTAAATGCCATCAACCATAGTACTTTGCTTTGATCTGAAATAAGAGAATATCCACTACTTTCATACAAAAATGGTCGTTTTTCTTAAAATAAAATCGGCCAGCTCATGCGACTTTTGATCCTTTTTGAATGTGCTTAGGCGCAATATCCCCAGAACACTCAATGCACTCACACACATAGAATGGGTGTAGGTAAAGGCTCAGGTCAAAATTAGGACATCTAGCTCCATTAGGTAGCTGACCATGCATGTTTAAAGAGTGACTTTACGCATTTGCGTCTAATACCAAAAAAACTCATGCATTGGCTCAAATGTAGTATATACACTGTAGGTACGTAAAGTGTCACAGGAACGTTGCGTGATTTCTTCGTAGAACTTCGACACATGGCAGCAATATTTTTTCTGCACAAATGTCCTACACCTCATGCAGTGTTATAGGGGCATACATATTACAGAGCTCATTCACTCAATCAAAATCAAACAACAGAATCTAGGGCGAAGATTTGGCGCCAGTAAAATGCATTTAAGTCTCCCCCTGGTAGCTTAGGCTGCTGTCTGTTCTAAGGCAGTGGTTTTGTTGGTGTTGTGATATATTGTTCTGTGGCTCTTCCTCACGGTGCCGTGGCTTGGTCTTTGGTGTGTGATTGTGGTATTTCCTGATCATGCTCACTTACTTTTTGGATGTATGTAGGGTGTAGCAGTATGTACGCAAAAGTTGCATTCTGTTTCCTTGAGCCTGTGTTTAAGGAACTTTTCATGGCGTTAATCATGGCAAGATGTAGCCCTCAGTGTCACTGTATTGCAACCTGGTATCGGGTTGTCATAGTTTCCGTGACGTACTTGCCATGTGACTATAGTAATGTGAGATCTGATTCCACGGAGTTGGCCAAGGATATCCAAATGCCTTATTATTGACACTGTAGTTTCGTATTTCATCTAATCTCGTAGAAACAATCACCCTACACGTTTTTAGTTCAAATTTCTTCTTTGTCATAATTTTAATAGCCAAATATTACATTTTTGACCCCTGTACAAGAATTACCTAAAAATCGTCCACTCCCAAATTCGAATCTCTTGCTAGATGATGCCTTATCAAGTAAGCAAAACATGCAGGTCCTGTGTGATGGGCTGGCACATGAGACTGTTTATACTTATCACAGTTATGAGCAACAAAATGCTCAAATTAGTCTACACATCTGCATAGACTCGTCAGAGCCTCGAATGCTTGCAACGAATTGGTGTAGATGAAGGCTCAGGCCAATATTAAGGTATTTAGCCCCACTTGGTAGCTGTCCATGCACAATTTTCGAACAACTTATGCACATTTGATAAGAAGGAACGTTTCATGTGCTGGCTCAAATATTGTATGTCCAATCATTAGTTTAACAGTAACGTTGAATCTATGTTATTTCGAGAGTGATTAATACATGTATTCTCAAGACTATGAAACTAAAGCCAAAGGTGCATACATCACTCATTAGATGAGTCGGCAATTGAAACATGTCAATAGAATGCATGCAACATTTACATGACATTGTATCAACTTTGAGATCAGAACACACATTCGTTTTGTAACTTTTGGACGCATAGCGAACAGTACCACACCAAATAAATGTTTTAACTGATAGTGCTTACATTATATAGAACCAGCAATTAAATAACCTAACACCCCATCTCCTTTCCACTGTTTGGTCAGGTGAAACCGAGCTGGCCAAGAACCTACTTAATAAAAATAATGAAAGGGCAATTGGCCAAAAAACCTTAAAAAAAGGTAAAAGAGAAAATAAAAAAATGCAAGAAAAAAAAGAGAAGGGGACTTTCCTCACGAATCCTCCCTCGGAGAAATTCGCTTGACGACAAGCCCTTCTCTAAGGGCTCGTCATGCACTGTCCAAAAATTGTTTGGACATAGTAGGCAAAGCACATAAATTCAACAAGCAGTGAATCATTCGACTTAAATGTATAGAAGTTATTAATTTATTTTGGCTAAAATAAAGCCACTTTAGATATTTCAAATTTCTGCTTTATAATTTCGATGTATTCGTTAATAGAAAAATAAGATTAAGTGCAAATATTAAAATCCCGTTTCTTAAGAAAGATATCTCTGATTTTGACTGGTTTGAATTGTTAATCGCCAAAAGTTATCTCCCTTAACACATGGTTCCTACTTCTATTTAGATGTATTCTATACCTAAAGGTTATTAGGCCCAAATAGCTGAGGGGTTTAGAGCGTCAGTCTAATGCATACAAAGTGCAAGAAAAACCCTCATGGCACAGGTTCTAGCCCTGTATATAAAAAAAAACAACAAAAAACTTTTTTTGTCTATTTTTTTGCCTCTTTTTTTAATTTCTTCTATTTTCATTCTGTGGTTGGTGCATGTGTGCTTTATATCATTATCAACATTTTTTTCAGCCATATAACTATGGTCATTTATCAGGTAACAGTGCTTTTGGACAGGTTGCTTTCAAATGGTTTAGCAATTCTTAGTGCAAACTACTATTATATTCATACGGTGTGTGTGCAAGGCGCAATTACCCAGATAAGACTGTACATATGCACGGGCAAATCAATTTTTTACAGTTTATCTATTCAATGAGTGGCAACTTTTCATAAGCTGGTTCAATTGTTTTTCGTTTTTAGTGTCTATAATGTGGTGTACTGCAATAATGCACATTCAAAATTGAAACGATAGCCCAGTTACAATGTTAAAGTGGGCCACTATGGGGCCACCACTGCATTCTAATGAATGGGTGCAGCTGTTGTTGACGTTTTTGTTGCTGCTTCCACTGCACGTGCATGCTAGCGCGCATGCGTGTGTGTTGGAAAGGAGAACTCAGGAGCATGGTAAGACACATGAATACACGTCAATTTTTGCGAAAAGACGTTTTACTTGCATCTACACAGGCATTAATGATGGTGAAACTGGTCAATAAAACATTAATTGTGGGCACACATTATAATCTTTAATTAAATGTCATCAACCTTTGTTTCTAATTAAAATAAGAGAATCACCACAACTTTTAACTAGAGAATGGCTGTTATATAAAGAAATGCGCCAGCTCTCATGTGATTTTGACACTAATTGGATTTTTTATCAACCGATGCTCAGAGGCGCCTGCTCGTGTGTGCAGCCACGCCAGGGCATTCGCTGCCTGAACAAACATAGGATGAGTGTAGATAATGGCTCTTGCAAAAAATAAGTAATTGACCCCCACTTGAGAGCGAATTTACGCATGTGCGATACTTACCAAAAACTCATTGCTGGCCATTAAATGTCACCAACCTAAGTTAGTTTAGGTGGCTTAGGCTGCTGTCCGTTCTAAGGCGGTGGTTCTGTTGTTGTTGACTTTTTGTTTATTAGCACTCCCATTGTGGGAGTCTGTAATTGTTCTATGTTTTGTTGTATGTTACTTTATGTCCGTTCTAGTATTGCAATCATCTTGATGGGGAAGAGAGAGCTGGTTGCTTTGCTTGATTTGTCTTCCTGGTGTCTCATGATTGTTGAGCTGCTCTTCCTCGCGGTGCTAAGGGGTTGTCTGCAGTTTGTGATAGTGGTATTTCCTGATCATACTCACTATTTTTGATCTGAAAAAAAGAGAACTACGACTACTTTTTATAAGAAAATGGTTGCTTAGTAAAGAAATGGGCCAGCTCATGCGACTTTTAATCCTAATTGAATATTTCATCAGCCCATGCTCAGATTGTGGGTGCATGTACGCTGCCTCGCCAGAATCTTTACTGCTTACACACACATAAAATGGGTGTAGATAATGATTCAGGACAAATTTACGGCATCTAGCCCTACATCGTGCCTGCCAATGCATGTTCAATGAGTGACCCTACGCATGTGCGATTTACACCAGAAACTCATGCGCTGGCTTTTAATAAGTTTCCATTAAATGCCATCAACCATAGTACTTTGTTTTGATCTGAAATAAGAGAATATCCACTACTTTCATACAAAAATAGTCGTTTTTCTTAAAATAAAATCGGCCAGCTCATGCGACTTTTGATCCTTTTTGAATGTGCTTAGGCGCAATATCCCCAGAACACTCAATGCACTCACACACATAGAATGGGTGTAGGTAAAGGCTCAGGTCAAAATTAGGACATCTAGCTCCATTAGGTAGCTGACCATGCATGTTTAAAGAGTGACTTTACGCATTTGCGTTTAATACCAAAAAAACTCATGCATTGGCTCAAATGTAGTATATACACTGTAGGTACGTAAAGTGTCACAGGAACGTTGCGTGATTTCTTCGTAGAACTGCGACACATGGCAGCAATATTTTTTCTGCACAAATGTCCTACACCTCATGCAGTGTTATAGGGGCATACATATTACAGAGCTCATTCACTCAATCAAAATCAAACAACAGAATCTAGGGCGAAGATTTGGCGCCAGTAAAATGCATTTAAGTCTCCCCCTGGTAGCTTAGGCTGCTGTCTGTTCTAAGGCAGTGGTTTTGTTGGTGTTGTGATATATTGTTCTGTGGCTCTTCCTCACGGTGCCGTGGCTTGGTCTATGGTGTGTGATTGTGGTATTTCCTGATCATGCTCACTTACTTTTTGGATGTATGTAGGGTGTAGCAGTATGTACGCAAAAGTTGCATTCTGTTTCCTTGAGCCTGTGTTTAAGGAACTTTTCATGGCGTTAATCATGGCAAGATGTAGCCCTCAGTGTCACTGTATTGCAACCTGGTATCGGGTTGTCATAGTTTCCGTGACGTACTTGCCATGTGACTATAGTAATGTGAGATCTGATTCCACGGAGTTGGCCAAGGATATCCAAATGCCTTATTATTGACACTGTAGTTTCGTATTTCATCTAATCTCGTAGAAACAATCACCCTACACGTTTTTAGTTCAAATTTCTTCTTTGTCATAATTTTAATAGCCAAATATTACATTTTTGACCCCTGTACAAGAATTACCTAAAAATCGTCCACTCCCAAATTCGAATCTCTTGCTAGATGATGCCTTATCAAGTAAGCAAAACATGCAGGTCCTGTGTGATGGGCTGGCACATGAGACTGTTTATACTTATCACAGTTATGAGCAACAAAATGCTCAAATTAGTCTACACATCTGCATAGACTCGTCAGAGCCTCGAATGCTTGCAACGAATTGGTGTAGATGAAGGCTCAGGCCAATATTAAGGTATTTAGCCCCACTTGGTAGCTGTCCATGCACAATTTTCGAACAACTTATGCACATTTGATAAGAAGGAACGTTTCATGTGCTGGCTCAAATATTGTATGTCCAATCATTAGTTTAACAGTAACGTTGAATCTATGTTATTTCGAGAGTGATTAATACATGTATTCTCAAGACTATGAAACTAAAGCCAAAGGTGCATACATCACTCATTAGATGAGTCGGCAATTGAAACATGTCAATAGAATGCATGCAACATTTACATGACATTGTATCAACTTTGAGATCAGAACACACATTCGTTTTGTAACTTTTGGACGCATAGCGAACAGTACCACACCAAATAAATGTTTTAACTGATAGTGCTTACATTATATAGAACCAGCAATTAAATAACCTAACACCCCATCTCCTTTCCACTGTTTGGTCAGGTGAAACCGAGCTGGCCAAGAACCTACTTAATAAAAATAATGAAAGGGCAATTGGCCAAAAAACCTTAAAAAAAGGTAAAAGAGAAAATAAAAAAATGCAAGAAAAAAAAAGAGAAGGGGACTATCCTCACGAATCCTCAACACCCTGTTTGGTCAGGTGAAACCGAGCTGGCCAAGAACCTACTTAATAAAAATAATGAAAGGGCAATTGGCCAAAAAACCTTAAAAAAAGGTAAAAGAGAAAATAAAAAAATGCAAGAAAAAAAAGAGAAGGGGACTTTCCTCACGAATCCTCCCTCGGAGAAATTCGCTTGACGACAAGCCCTTCTCTAAGGGCTCGTCATGCACTGTCCAAAAATTGTTTGGACATAGTAGGCAAAGCACATAAATTCAACAAGCAGTGAATCATTCGACTTAAATGTATAGAAGTTATTAATTTATTTTGGCTAAAATAAAGCCACTTTAGATATTTCAAATTTCTGCTTTATAATTTCGATGTATTCGTTAATAGAAAAATAAGATTAAGTGCAAATATTAAAATCCCGTTTCTTAAGAAAGATATCTCTGATTTTGACTGGTTTGAATTGTTAATCGCCAAAAGTTATCTCCCTTAACACATGGTTCCTACTTCTATTTAGATGTATTCTATACCTAAAGGTTATTAGGCCCAAATAGCTGAGGGGTTTAGAGCGTCAGTCTAATGCATACAAAGTGCAAGAAAAACCCTCATGGCACAGGTTCTAGCCCTGTATATAAAAAAAAACAACAAAAAACTTTTTTTGTCTATTTTTTTGCCTCTTTTTTTAATTTCTTCTATTTTCATTCTGTGGTTGGTGCATGTGTGCTTTATATCATTATCAACATTTTTTTCAGCCATATAACTATGGTCATTTATCAGGTAACAGTGCTTTTGGACAGGTTGCTTTCAAATGGTTTAGCAATTCTTAGTGCAAACTACTATTATATTCATACGGTGTGTGTGCAAGGCGCAATTACCCAGATAAGACTGTACATATGCACGGGCAAATCAATTTTTTACAGTTTATCTATTCAATGAGTGGCAACTTTTCATAAGCTGGTTCAATTGTTTTTCGTTTTTAGTGTCTATAATGTGGTGTACTGCAATAATGCACATTCAAAATTGAAACGATAGCCCAGTTACAATGTTAAAGTGGGCCACTATGGGGCCACCACTGCATTCTAATGAATGGGTGCAGCTGTTGTTGACGTTTTTGTTGCTGCTTCCACTGCACGTGCATGCTAGCGCGCATGCGTGTGTGTTGGAAAGGAGAACTCAGGAGCATGGTAAGACACATGAATACACGTCAATTTTTGCGAAAAGACGTTTTACTTGCATCTACACAGGCATTAATGATGGTGAAACTGGTCAATAAAACATTAATTGTGGGCACACATTATAATCTTTAATTAAATGTCATCAACCTTTGTTTCTAATTAAAATAAGAGAATCACCACAACTTTTAACTAGAGAATGGCTGTTATATAAAGAAATGCGCCAGCTCTCATGTGATTTTGACACTAATTGGATTTTTTATCAACCGATGCTCAGAGGCGCCTGCTCGTGTGTGCAGCCACGCCAGGGCATTCGCTGCCTGAACAAACATAGGATGAGTGTAGATAATGGCTCTTGCAAAAAATAAGTAATTGAGCCCCACTTGAGAGCGAATTTACGCATGTGCGATACTTACCAAAAACTCATTGCTGGCCATTAAATGTCACCAACCTAAGTTAGTTTAGGTGGCTTAGGCTGCTGTCCGTTCTAAGGCGGTGGTTCTGTTGTTGTTGACTTTTTGTTTATTAGCACTCCCATTGTGGGAGTCTGTAATTGTTCTATGTTTTGTTGTATGTTACTTTATGTCCGTTCTAGTATTGCAATCATCTTGATGGGGAAGAGAGAGCTGGTTGCTTTGCTTGATTTGTCTTCCTGGTGTCTCGTGATTGTTGAGCTGCTCTTCCTCGCGGTGCTAAGGGGTTGTCTGCAGTTTGTGATAGTGGTATTTCCTGATCATACTCACTATTTTTGATCTGAAAAAAAGAGAACTACGACTACTTTTTATAAGAAAATGGTTGCTTAGTAAAGAAATGGGCCAGCTCATGCGACTTTTAATCCTAATTGAATATTTCATCAGCCCATGCTCAGATTGTGGGTGCATGTACGCTGCCTCGCCAGAATCTTTACTGCTTACACACACATAAAATGGGTGTAGATAATGATTCAGGACAAATTTACGGCATCTAGCCCTACATCGTGCCTGCCAATGCATGTTCAATGAGTGACCCTACGCATGTGCGATTTACACCAGAAACTCATGCGCTGGCTTTTAATAAGTTTCCATTAAATGCCATCAACCATAGTACTTTGTTTTGATCTGAAATAAGAGAATATCCACTACTTTCATACAAAAATGGTCGTTTTTCTTAAAATAAAATCGGCCAGCTCATGCGACTTTTGATCCTTTTTGAATGTGCTTAGGCGCAATATCCCCAGAACACTCAATGCACTCACACACATAGAATGGGTGTAGGTAAAGGCTCAGGTCAAAATTAGGACATCTAGCTCCATTAGGTAGCTGACCATGCATGTTTAAAGAGTGACTTTACGCATTTGCGTTTAATACCAAAAAAACTCATGCATTGGCTCAAATGTAGTATATACACTGTAGGTACGTAAAGTGTCACAGGAACGTTGCGTGATTTCTTCGTAGAACTGCGACACATGGCAGCAATATTTTTTCTGCACAAATGTCCTACACCTCATGCAGTGTTATAGGGGCATACATATTACAGAGCTCATTCACTCAATCAAAATCAAACAACAGAATCTAGGGCGAAGATTTGGCGCCAGTAAAATGCATTTAAGTCTCCCCCTGGTAGCTTAGGCTGCTGTCTGTTCTAAGGCAGTGGTTTTAATGGTGTTGTGATATATTGTTCTGTGGCTCTTCCTCACGGTGCCGTGGCTTGGTCTTTGGTGTGTGATTGTGGTATTTCCTGATCATGCTCACTTACTTTTTGGATGTATGTAGGGTGTAGCAGTATGTACGCAAAAGTTGCATTCTGTTTCCTTGAGCCTGTGTTTAAGGAACTTTTCATGGCGTTAATCATGGCAAGATGTAGCCCTCAGTTTCACTGTATTGCAACCTGGTATCGGGTTGTCATAGTTTCCGTGACGTACTTGCCATGTGACTATAGTAATGTGAGATCTGATTCCACGGAGTTGGCCAAGAATATCCAAATGCCTTATTATTGACACTGTAGTTTCGTATTTCATCTAATCTCGTAGAAACAATCACCCTACACGTTTTTAGTTCAAATTTCTTCTTTGTCATAATTTTAATAGCAAAATATTACAGTTTTGACCCCTGTACAAGAATTACCTAAAAATCGTCCACTCCCAAATTCGAATCTCTTGCTAGATGATGCCTTATCAAGTAAGCAAAACATGCAGGTCCTGTGTGATGGGCTGGCACATGAGACTGTTTATACTTATCACAGTTATGAGCAACAAAATGCTCAAATTAGTCTACACATCTGCATAGACTCGTCAGAGCCTCGAATGCTTGCAACGAATTGGTGTAGATGAAGGCTCAGGCCAATATTAAGGTATTTAGCCCCACTTGGTAGCTGTCCATGCACAATTTTCGAACAACTTATGCACATTTGATAAGAAGGAACGTTTCATGTGCTGGCTCAAATATTGTATGTCCAATCATTAGTTTAACAGTAACGTTGAATCTATGTTATTTCGAGAGTGATTAATACATGTATTCTCAAGACTATGAAACTAAAGCCAAAGGTGCATACATCACTCATTAGATGAGTCGGCAATTGAAACATGTCAATAGAATGCATGCAACATTTACATGACATTGTATCAACTTTGAGATCAGAACACACATTCGTTTTGTAACTTTTGGACGCATAGCGAACAGTACCACACCAAATAAATGTTTTAACTGATAGTGCTTACATTATATAGAACCAGCAATTAAATAACCTAACACCCCATCTCCTTTCCACTGTTTGGTCAGGTGAAACCGAGCTGGCCAAGAACCTACTTAATAAAAATAATGAAAGGGCAATTGGCCAAAAAACCTTAAAAAAAGGTAAAAGAGAAAATAAAAAAATGCAAGAAAAAAAAAGAGAAGGGGACTATCCTCACGAATCCTCAACACCCTGTTTGGTCAGGTGAAACCGAGCTGGCCAAGAACCTACTTAATAAAAATAATGAAAGGGCAATTGGCCAAAAAACCTTAAAAAAAGGTAAAAGAGAAAATAAAAAAATGCAAGAAAAAAAAGAGAAGGGGACTTTCCTCACGAATCCTCCCTCGGAGAAATTCGCTTGACGACAAGCCCTTCTCTAAGGGCTCGTCATGCACTGTCCAAAAATTGTTTAGACATAGTAGGCAAAGCACATAAATTCAACAAGCAGTGAATCATTCGACTTAAATGTATAGAAGTTATTAATTTATTTTGGCTAAAATAAAGCCACTTTAGATATTTCAAATTTCTGCTTTATAATTTCGATGTATTCGTTAATAGAAAAATAAGATTAAGTGCAAATATTAAAATCCCGTTTCTTAAGAAAGATATCTCTGATTTTGACTGGTTTGAATTGTTAATCGCCAAAAGTTATCTCCCTTAACACATGGTTCCTACTTCTATTTAGATGTATTCTATACCTAAAGGTTATTAGGCCCAAATAGCTGAGGGGTTTAGAGCGTCAGTCTAATGCATACGAAGTGCAAGAAAAACCCTCATGGCACAGGTTCTAGCCCTGTATATAAAAAAAAACAACAAAAAACTTTTTTTGTCTATTTTTTTGCCTCTTTTTTTAATTTCTTCTATTTTCATTCTGTGGTTGGTGCATGTGTGCTTTATATCATTATCAACATTTTTTTCAGCCATATAACTATGGTCATTTATCAGGTAACAGTGCTTTTGGACAGGTTGCTTTCAAATGGTTTAGCAATTCTTAGTGCAAACTACTATTATATTCATACGGTGTGTGTGCAAGGCGCAATTACCCAGATAAGACTGTACATATGCACGGGCAAATCAATTTTTTACAGTTTATCTATTCAATGAGTGGCAACTTTTCATAAGCTGGTTCAATTGTTTTTCGTTTTTAGTGTCTATAATGTGGTGTACTGCAATAATGCACATTCAAAATTGAAACGATAGCCCAGTTACAATGTTAAAGTGGGCCACTATGGGGCCACCACTGCATTCTAATGAATGGGTGCAGCTGTTGTTGACGTTTTTGTTGCTGCTTCCACTGCACGTGCATGCTAGCGCGCATGCGTGTGTGTTGGAAAGGAGAACTCAGGAGCATGGTAAGACACATGAATACACGTCAATTTTTGCGAAAAGACGTTTTACTTGCATCTACACAGGCATTAATGATGGTGAAACTGGTCAATAAAACATTAATTGTGGGCACACATTATAATCTTTAATTAAATGTCATCAACCTTTGTTTCTAATTAAAATAAGAGAATCACCACAACTTTTAACTAGAGAATGGCTGTTATATAAAGAAATGCGCCAGCTCTCATGTGATTTTGACACTAATTGGATTTTTTATCAACCGATGCTCAGAGGCGCCTGCTCGTGTGTGCAGCCACGCCAGGGCATTCGCTGCCTGAACAAACATAGGATGAGTGTAGATAATGGCTCTTGCAAAAAATAAGTAATTGAGCCCCACTTGAGAGCGAATTTACGCATGTGCGATACTTACCAAAAACTCATTGCTGGCCATTAAATGTCACCAACCTAAGTTAGTTTAGGTGGCTTAGGCTGCTGTCCGTTCTAAGGCGGTGGTTCTGTTGTTGTTGACTTTTTGTTTATTAGCACTCCCATTGTGGGAGTCTGTAATTGTTCTATGTTTTGTTGTATGTTACTTTATGTCCGTTCTAGTATTGCAATCATCTTGATGGGGAAGAGAGAGCTGGTTGCTTTGCTTGATTTGTCTTCCTGGTGTCTCGTGATTGTTGAGCTGCTCTTCCTCGCGGTGCTAAGGGGTTGTCTGCAGTTTGTGATAGTGGTATTTCCTGATCATACTCACTATTTTTGATCTGAAAAAAAGAGAACTACGACTACTTTTTATAAGAAAATGGTTGCTTAGTAAAGAAATGGGCCAGCTCATGCGACTTTTAATCCTAATTGAATATTTCATCAGCCCATGCTCAGATTGTGGGTGCATGTACGCTGCCTCGCCAGAATCTTTACTGCTTACACACACATAAAATGGGTGTAGATAATGATTCAGGACAAATTTACGGCATCTAGCCCTACATCGTGCCTGCCAATGCATGTTCAATGAGTGACCCTACGCATGTGCGATTTACACCAGAAACTCATGCGCTGGCTTTTAATAAGTTTCCATTAAATGCCATCAACCATAGTACTTTGTTTTGATCTGAAATAAGAGAATATCCACTACTTTCATACAAAAATGGTCGTTTTTCTTAAAATAAAATCGGCCAGCTCATGCGACTTTTGATCCTTTTTGAATGTGCTTAGGCGCAATATCCCCAGAACACTCAATGCACTCACACACATAGAATGGGTGTAAGTAAAGGCTCAGGTCAAAATTAGGACATCTAGCTCCATTAGGTAGCTGACCATGCATGTTTAAAGAGTGACTTTACGCATTTGCGTTTAATACCAAAAAAACTCATGCATTGGCTCAAATGTAGTATATACACTGTAGGTACGTAAAGTGTCACAGGAACGTTGCGTGATTTCTTCGTAGAACTGTGACACATGGCAGCAATATTTTTTCTGCACAAATGTCCTACACCTCATGCAGTGTTATAGGGGCATACATATTACAGAGCTCATTCACTCAATCAAAATCAAACAACAGAATCTAGGGCGAAGATTTGGCGCCAGTAAAATGCATTTAAGTCTCCCCCTGGTAGCTTAGGCTGCTGTCTGTTCTAAGGCAGTGGTTTTGTTGGTGTTGTGATATATTGTTCTGTGGCTCTTCCTCACGGTGCCGTGGCTTGGTCTTTGGTGTGTGATTGTGGTATTTCCTGATCATGCTCACTTACTTTTTGGATGTATGTAGGGTGTAGCAGTATGTACGCAAAAGTTGCATTCTGTTTCCTTGAGCCTGTGTTTAAGGAACTTTTCATGGCGTTAATCATGGCAAGATGTAGCCCTCAGTTTCACTGTATTGCAACCTGGTATCGGGTTGTCATAGTTTCCGTGACGTACTTGCCATGTGACTATAGTAATGTGAGATCTGATTCCACGGAGTTGGCCAAGGATATCCAAATGCCTTATTATTGACACTGTAGTTTCGTATTTCATCTAATCTCGCAGAAACAATCACCCTACACGTTTTTAGTTCAAATTTCTTCTTTGTCATAATTTTAATAGCAAAATATTACAGTTTTGACCCCTGTACAAGAATTACCTAAAAATCGTCCACTCCCAAATTCGAATCTCTTGCTAGATGATGCCTTATCAAGTAAGCAAAACATGCAGGTCCTGTGTGATGGGCTGGCACATGAGACTGTTTATACTTATCACAGTTATGAGCAACAAAATGCTCAAATTAGTCTACACATCTGCATAGACTCGTCAGAGCCTCGAATGCTTGCAACGAATTGGTGTAGATGAAGGCTCAGGCCAATATTAAGGTATTTAGCCCCACTTGGTAGCTGTCCATGCACAATTTTCGAACAACTTATGCACATTTGATAAGAAGGAACGTTTCATGTGCTGGCTCAAATATTGTATGTCCAATCATTAGTTTAACAGTAACGTTGAATCTATGTTATTTCGAGAGTGATTAATACATGTATTCTCAAGACTAAGACACTAAAGCCAAAGGTGCATACATCACTCATTAGATGAGTCGGCAATTGAAACATGTCAATAGAATGCATGCAACATTTACATGACATTGTATCAACTTTGAGATCAGAACACACATTCGTTTTGTAACTTTTGGACGCATAGCGAACAGTACCACACCAAATAAATGTTTTAACTGATAGTGCTTACATTATATAGAACCAGCAATTAAATAACCTAACACCCCATCTCCTTTCCACTGTTTGGTCAGGTGAAACCGAGCTGGCCAAGAACCTACTTAATAAAAATAATGAAAGGGCAATTGGCCAAAAAACCTTAAAAAAAGGTAAAAGAGAAAATAAAAAAATGCAAGAAAAAAAAAGAGAAGGGGACTTTCCTCACGAATCCTTCCTCGGAGAAATTCGCTTGACGACAAGCCCTCCTCTAAGGGCTCGTCATGCACTGTAAAAAAATTGTTTGGACATAGTAGGCAAAGCACATAAATTCAACAAGCAGTGAATCATTCGACTTAAATGTGTAGAAGTTATTAATTTATTTTGGCTAAAATAAAGCCACTTTAGATATTTCAAATTTCTGCTTTATAATTTCGATGTATTCGTTAATAGAAAAATAAGATTAAGTGCAAATATTAAAATCCCGTTTCTTAAGAAAGATATCTCTGATTTTGACTGGTTTGAATTGTTAATCAACAAAAGTTATCTCCCTTAACACATGGTTCCTACTTCTATTTAGATGTATTCTATACCTAAAGGTTATTAGGCCCAAATAGCTGAGGGGTTTAGAGCGTCAGTCTAATGCATACAAAGTGCAAGAAAAACCCTCATGGCACAGGTTCGAACCCTATATAAAAAAAACAACAAAAAACTTTTTTTTGTCTATTTTTTTGCCTCTTTTTTTAATTTCTTCTATTTTCATTCTGTGGTTGGTGCATGTGTGCTTTATATCATTATCAACATTTTTTTCAGCCATATAACTATGGTCAATTATCAGGTAACAGTGCTTTTGGACAGGTTGCTTTCAAATGGTTTAGCAATTCTTAGTGCAAACTACTATTATATTCATACGGTGTGTGTGCAAGGCGCAATTACCCAGATAAGACTGTACATATGCACGGGCAAATCAATTTTTTACAGTTTATCTATTCAATGAGTGGCAACTTTTCATAAGCTGGTTCAATTGTTTTTCGTTTTTAGTGTCTATAATGTGGTGTACTGCAATAATGCACATTCAAAATTGAAACGATAGCCCAGTTACAATGTTAAAGTGGGCCACTATGGGGCCACCACTGCATTCTAATGAATGGGTGCAGCTGTTGTTGACGTTTTTGTTGCTGCTTCCACTGCACGTGCATGCTAGCGCGCATGCGTGTGTGTTGGAAAGGAGAACTCAGGAGCATGGTAAGACACATGAATACACGTCAATTTTTGCGAAAAGACGTTTTACTTGCATCTACACAGGCATTAATGATGGTGAAACTGGTCAATAAAACATTAATTGTGGGCACACATTATAATCTTTAATTAAATGTCATCAACCTTTGTTTCTAATTAAAATAAGAGAATCACCACAACTTTTAACTAGAGAATGGCTGTTATATAAAGAAATGCGCCAGCTCTCATGTGATTTTGACACTAATTGGATTTTTTATCAACCGATGCTCAGAGGCGCCTGCTCGTGTGTGCAGCCACGCCAGGGCATTCGCTGCCTGAACAAACATAGGATGAGTGTAGATAATGGCTCTTGCAAAAAATAAGTAATTGAGCCCCACTTGAGAGCGAATTTACGCATGTGCGATACTTACCAAAAACTCATTGCTGGCCATTAAATGTCACCAACCTAAGTTAGTTTAGGTGGCTTAGGCTGCTGTCCGTTCTAAGGCGGTGGTTCTGTTGTTGTTGACTTTTTGTTTATTAGCACTCCCATTGTGGGAGTCTGTAATTGTTCTATGTTTTGTTGTATGTTACTTTATGTCCGTTCTAGTATTGCAATCATCTTGATGGGGAAGAGAGAGCTGGTTGCTTTGCTTGATTTGTCTTCCTGGTGTCTCGTGATTGTTGAGCTGCTCTTCCTCGCGGTGCTAAGGGGTTGTCTGCAGTTTGTGATAGTGGTATTTCCTGATCATACTCACTATTTTTGATCTGAAAAAAAGAGAACTACGACTACTTTTTATAAGAAAATGGTTGCTTAGTAAAGAAATGGGCCAGCTCATGCGACTTTTAATCCTAATTGAATATTTCATCAGCCCATGCTCAGATTGTGGGTGCATGTACGCTGCCTCGCCAGAATCTTTACTGCTTACACACACATAAAATGGGTGTAGATAATGATTCAGGACAAATTTACGGCATCTAGCCCTACATCGTGCCTGCCAATGCATGTTCAATGAGTGACCCTACGCATGTGCGATTTACACCAGAAACTCATGCGCTGGCTTTTAATAAGTTTCCATTAAATGCCATCAACCATAGTACTTTGTTTTGATCTGAAATAAGAGAATATCCACTACTTTCATACAAAAATGGTCGTTTTTCTTAAAATAAAATCGGCCAGCTCATGCGACTTTTGATCCTTTTTGAATGTGCTTAGGCGCAATATCCCCAGAACACTCAATGCACTCACACACATAGAATGGGTGTAGGTAAAGGCTCAGGTCAAAATTAGGACATCTAGCTCCATTAGGTAGCTGACCATGCATGTTTAAAGAGTGACTTTACGCATTTGCGTTTAATACCAAAAAAACTCATGCATTGGCTCAAATGTAGTATATACACTGTAGGTACGTAAAGTGTCACAGGAACGTTGCGTGATTTCTTCGTAGAACTGCGACACATGGCAGCAATATTTTTTCTGCACAAATGTCCTACACCTCATGCAGTGTTATAGGGGCATACATATTACAGAGCTCATTCACTCAATCAAAATCAAACAACAGAATCTAGGGCGAAGATTTGGCGCCAGTAAAATGCATTTAAGTCTCCCCCTGGTAGCTTAGGCTGCTGTCTGTTCTAAGGCAGTGGTTTTGTTGGTGTTGTGATATATTGTTCTGTGGCTCTTCCTCACGGTGCCGTGGCTTGGTCTTTGGTGTGTGATTGTGGTATTTCCTGATCATGCTCACTTACTTTTTGGATGTATGTAGGGTGTAGCAGTATGTACGCAAAAGTTGCATTCTGTTTCCTTGAGCCTGTGTTTAAGGAACTTTTCATGGCGTTAATCATGGCAAGATGTAGCCCTCAGTTTCACTGTATTGCAACCTGGTATCGGGTTGTCATAGTTTCCGTGACGTACTTGCCATGTGACTATAGTAATGTGAGATCTGATTCCACGGAGTTGGCCAAGAATATCCAAATGCCTTATTATTGACACTGTAGTTTCGTATTTCATCTAATCTCGTAGAAACAATCACCCTACACGTTTTTAGTTCAAATTTCTTCTTTGTCATAATTTTAATAGCAAAATATTACAGTTTTGACCCCTGTACAAGAATTACCTAAAAATCGTCCACTCCCAAATTCGAATCTCTTGCTAGATGATGCCTTATCAAGTAAGCAAAACATGCAGGTCCTGTGTGATGGGCTGGCACATGAGACTGTTTATACTTATCACAGTTATGAGCAACAAAATGCTCAAATTAGTCTACACATCTGCATAGACTCGTCAGAGCCTCGAATGCTTGCAACGAATTGGTGTAGATGAAGGCTCAGGCCAATATTAAGGTATTTAGCCCCACTTGGTAGCTGTCCATGCACAATTTTCGAACAACTTATGCACATTTGATAAGAAGGAACGTTTCATGTGCTGGCTCAAATATTGTATGTCCAATCATTAGTTTAACAGTAACGTTGAATCTATGTTATTTCGAGAGTGATTAATACATGTATTCTCAAGACTATGAAACTAAAGCCAAAGGTGCATACATCACTCATTAGATGAGTCGGCAATTGAAACATGTCAATAGAATGCATGCAACATTTACATGACATTGTATCAACTTTGAGATCAGAACACACATTCGTTTTGTAACTTTTGGACGCATAGCGAACAGTACCACACCAAATAAATGTTTTAACTGATAGTGCTTACATTATATAGAACCAGCAATTAAATAACCTAACACCCCATCTCCTTTCCACTGTTTGGTCAGGTGAAACCGAGCTGGCCAAGAACCTACTTAATAAAAATAATGAAAGGGCAATTGGCCAAAAAACCTTAAAAAAAGGTAAAAGAGAAAATAAAAAAATGCAAGAAAAAAAAAGAGAAGGGGACTATCCTCACGAATCCTCAACACCCTGTTTGGTCAGGTGAAACCGAGCTGGCCAAGAACCTACTTAATAAAAATAATGAAAGGGCAATTGGCCAAAAAACCTTAAAAAAAGGTAAAAGAGAAAATAAAAAAATGCAAGAAAAAAAAGAGAAGGGGACTTTCCTCACGAATCCTCCCTCGGAGAAATTCGCTTGACGACAAGCCCTTCTCTAAGGGCTCGTCATGCACTGTCCAAAAATTGTTTAGACATAGTAGGCAAAGCACATAAATTCAACAAGCAGTGAATCATTCGACTTAAATGTATAGAAGTTATTAATTTATTTTGGCTAAAATAAAGCCACTTTAGATATTTCAAATTTCTGCTTTATAATTTCGATGTATTCGTTAATAGAAAAATAAGATTAAGTGCAAATATTAAAATCCCGTTTCTTAAGAAAGATATCTCTGATTTTGACTGGTTTGAATTGTTAATCGCCAAAAGTTATCTCCCTTAACACATGGTTCCTACTTCTATTTAGATGTATTCTATACCTAAAGGTTATTAGGCCCAAATAGCTGAGGGGTTTAGAGCGTCAGTCTAATGCATACGAAGTGCAAGAAAAACCCTCATGGCACAGGTTCTAGCCCTGTATATAAAAAAAAACAACAAAAAACTTTTTTTGTCTATTTTTTTGCCTCTTTTTTTAATTTCTTCTATTTTCATTCTGTGGTTGGTGCATGTGTGCTTTATATCATTATCAACATTTTTTTCAGCCATATAACTATGGTCATTTATCAGGTAACAGTGCTTTTGGACAGGTTGCTTTCAAATGGTTTAGCAATTCTTAGTGCAAACTACTATTATATTCATACGGTGTGTGTGCAAGGCGCAATTACCCAGATAAGACTGTACATATGCACGGGCAAATCAATTTTTTACAGTTTATCTATTCAATGAGTGGCAACTTTTCATAAGCTGGTTCAATTGTTTTTCGTTTTTAGTGTCTATAATGTGGTGTACTGCAATAATGCACATTCAAAATTGAAACGATAGCCCAGTTACAATGTTAAAGTGGGCCACTATGGGGCCACCACTGCATTCTAATGAATGGGTGCAGCTGTTGTTGACGTTTTTGTTGCTGCTTCCACTGCACGTGCATGCTAGCGCGCATGCGTGTGTGTTGGAAAGGAGAACTCAGGAGCATGGTAAGACACATGAATACACGTCAATTTTTGCGAAAAGACGTTTTACTTGCATCTACACAGGCATTAATGATGGTGAAACTGGTCAATAAAACATTAATTGTGGGCACACATTATAATCTTTAATTAAATGTCATCAACCTTTGTTTCTAATTAAAATAAGAGAATCACCACAACTTTTAACTAGAGAATGGCTGTTATATAAAGAAATGCGCCAGCTCTCATGTGATTTTGACACTAATTGGATTTTTTATCAACCGATGCTCAGAGGCGCCTGCTCGTGTGTGCAGCCACGCCAGGGCATTCGCTGCCTGAACAAACATAGGATGAGTGTAGATAATGGCTCTTGCAAAAAATAAGTAATTGAGCCCCACTTGAGAGCGAATTTACGCATGTGCGATACTTACCAAAAACTCATTGCTGGCCATTAAATGTCACCAACCTAAGTTAGTTTAGGTGGCTTAGGCTGCTGTCCGTTCTAAGGCGGTGGTTCTGTTGTTGTTGACTTTTTGTTTATTAGCACTCCCATTGTGGGAGTCTGTAATTGTTCTATGTTTTGTTGTATGTTACTTTATGTCCGTTCTAGTATTGCAATCATCTTGATGGGGAAGAGAGAGCTGGTTGCTTTGCTTGATTTGTCTTCCTGGTGTCTCGTGATTGTTGAGCTGCTCTTCCTCGCGGTGCTAAGGGGTTGTCTGCAGTTTGTGATAGTGGTATTTCCTGATCATACTCACTATTTTTGATCTGAAAAAAAGAGAACTACGACTACTTTTTATAAGAAAATGGTTGCTTAGTAAAGAAATGGGCCAGCTCATGCGACTTTTAATCCTAATTGAATATTTCATCAGCCCATGCTCAGATTGTGGGTGCATGTACGCTGCCTCGCCAGAATCTTTACTGCTTACACACACATAAAATGGGTGTAGATAATGATTCAGGACAAATTTACGGCATCTAGCCCTACATCGTGCCTGCCAATGCATGTTCAATGAGTGACCCTACGCATGTGCGATTTACACCAGAAACTCATGCGCTGGCTTTTAATAAGTTTCCATTAAATGCCATCAACCATAGTACTTTGTTTTGATCTGAAATAAGAGAATATCCACTACTTTCATACAAAAATGGTCGTTTTTCTTAAAATAAAATCGGCCAGCTCATGCGACTTTTGATCCTTTTTGAATGTGCTTAGGCGCAATATCCCCAGAACACTCAATGCACTCACACACATAGAATGGGTGTAGGTAAAGGCTCAGGTCAAAATTAGGACATCTAGCTCCATTAGGTAGCTGACCATGCATGTTTAAAGAGTGACTTTACGCATTTGCGTTTAATACCAAAAAAACTCATGCATTGGCTCAAATGTAGTATATACACTGTAGGTACGTAAAGTGTCACAGGAACGTTGCGTGATTTCTTCGTAGAACTGCGACACATGGCAGCAATATTTTTTCTGCACAAATGTCCTACACCTCATGCAGTGTTATAGGGGCATACATATTACAGAGCTCATTCACTCAATCAAAATCAAACAACAGAATCTAGGGCGAAGATTTGGCGCCAGTAAAATGCATTTAAGTCTCCCCCTGGTAGCTTAGGCTGCTGTCTGTTCTAAGGCAGTGGTTTTGTTGGTGTTGTGATATATTGTTCTGTGGCTCTTCCTCACGGTGCCGTGGCTTGGTCTTTGGTGTGTGATTGTGGTATTTCCTGATCATGCTCACTTACTTTTTGGATGTATGTAGGGTGTAGCAGTATGTACGCAAAAGTTGCATTCTGTTTCCTTGAGCCTGTGTTTAAGGAACTTTTCATGGCGTTAATCATGGCAAGATGTAGCCCTCAGTTTCACTGTATTGCAACCTGGTATCGGGTTGTCATAGTTTCCGTGACGTACTTGCCATGTGACTATAGTAATGTGAGATCTGATTCCACGGAGTTGGCCAAGAATATCCAAATGCCTTATTATTGACACTGTAGTTTCGTATTTCATCTAATCTCGTAGAAACAATCACCCTACACGTTTTTAGTTCAAATTTCTTCTTTGTCATAATTTTAATAGCAAAATATTACAGTTTTGACCCCTGTACAAGAATTACCTAAAAATCGTCCACTCCCAAATTCGAATCTCTTGCTAGATGATGCCTTATCAAGTAAGCAAAACATGCAGGTCCTGTGTGATGGGCTGGCACATGAGACTGTTTATACTTATCACAGTTATGAGCAACAAAATGCTCAAATTAGTCTACACATCTGCATAGACTCGTCAGAGCCTCGAATGCTTGCAACGAATTGGTGTAGATGAAGGCTCAGGCCAATATTAAGGTATTTAGCCCCACTTGGTAGCTGTCCATGCACAATTTTCGAACAACTTATGCACATTTGATAAGAAGGAACGTTTCATGTGCTGGCTCAAATATTGTATGTCCAATCATTAGTTTAACAGTAACGTTGAATCTATGTTATTTCGAGAGTGATTAATACATGTATTCTCAAGACTAAGACACTAAAGCCAAAGGTGCATACATCACTCATTAGATGAGTCGGCAATTGAAACATGTCAATAGAATGCATGCAACATTTACATGACATTGTATCAACTTTGAGATCAGAACACACATTCGTTTTGTAACTTTTGGACGCATAGCGAACAGTACCACACCAAATAAATGTTTTAACTGATAGTGCTTACATTATATAGAACCAGCAATTAAATAACCTAACACCCAATCTCCTTTCCACTGTTTGGTCAGGTGAAACCGAGCTGGCCAAGAACCTACTTAATAAAAATAATGAAAGGGCAATTGGCCAAAAAACCTTAAAAAAAGGTAAAAGAGAAAATAAAAAAATGCAAGAAAAAAAAAGAGAAGGGGACTTTCCTCACGAATCCTCCCTCGGAGAAATTCGCTTGACGACAAGCCCTTCTCTAAGGGCTCGTCATGCACTGTCCAAAAATTGTTTGGACATAGTAGGCAAAGCACATAAATTCAACAAGCAGTGAATCATTCGACTTAAATGTATAGAAGTTATTAATTTATTTTGGCTAAAATAAAGCCACTTTAGATATTTCAAATTTCTGCTTTATAATTTCGATGTATTCGTTAATAGAAAAATAAGATTAAGTGCAAATATTAAAATCCCGTTTCTTAAGAAAGATATCTCTGATTTTGACTGGTTTGAATTGTTAATCGCCAAAAGTTATCTCCCTTAACACATGGTTCCTACTTCTATTTAGATGTATTCTATACCTAAAGGTTATATGGCCCAAATAGCTGAGGGGTTTAGAGCGTCAGTCTAATGCATACAAAGTGCAAGAAAAACCCTCATGGCACAGGTTCTAGCCCTGTATATAAAAAAAACAACAAAAAACTTTTTTTTGTCTATTTTTTTGCCTCTTTTTTTAATTTCTTCTATTTTCATTCTGTGGTTGGTGCATGTGTGCTTTATATCATTATCAACATTTTTTTCAGCCATATAACTATGGTCATTTATCAGGTAACAGTGCTTTTGGACAGGTTGCTTTCAAATGGTTTAGCAATTCTTAGTGCAAACTACTATTATATTCATACGGTGTGTGTGCAAGGCGCAATTACCCAGATAAGACTGTACATATGCACGGGCAAATCAATTTTTTACAGTTTATCTATTCAATGAGTGGCAACTTTTCATAAGCTGGTTCAATTGTTTTTCGTTTTTAGTGTCTATAATGTGGTGTACTGCAATAATGCACATTCAAAATTGAAACGATAGCCCAGTTACAATGTTAAAGTGGGCCACTATGGGGCCACCACTGCATTCTAATGAATGGGTGCAGCTGTTGTTGACGTTTTTGTTGCTGCTTCCACTGCACGTGCATGCTAGCGCGCATGCGTGTGTGTTGGAAAGGAGAACTCAGGAGCATGGTAAGACACATGAATACACGTTAATTTTTGCGAAAAGACGTTTTACTTGCATCTACACAGGCATTAATGATGGTGAAACTGGTCAATAAAACATTAATTGTGGGCACACATTATAATCTTTAATTAAATGTCATCAACCTTTGTTTCTAATTAAAATAAGAAAATCACCACAACTTTTAACTAGAGAATGGCTGTTATATAAAGAAATGCGCCAGCTCTCATGTGATTTTGACACTAATTGGATTTTTTATCAACCAATGCTCAGAGGCGCCTGCTCGTGTGTGCAGCCACGCCAGGGCATTCGCTGCCTGAACAAACATAGGATGAGTGTAGATAATGGCTCTTGCAAAAAATAAGTAATTGAGCCCCACTTGAGAGCGAATTTACGCATGTGCGATACTTACCAAAAACTCATTGCTGGCCATTAAATGTCACCAACCTAAGTTAGTTTAGGTGGCTTAGGCTGCTGTCCGTTCTAAGGCGGTGGTTCTGTTGTTGTTGACTTTTTGTTTATTAGCACTCCCATTGTGGGAGTCTGTAATTGTTCTATGTTTTGTTGTATGTTACTTTATGTCCGTTCTAGTATTGCAATCATCTTGATGGGAAGAGAGAGCTGGTTGCTTTGCTTGATTTGTCTTCCTGGTGTCTCGTGATTGTTGAGCTGCTCTTCCTCGCGGTGCTAAGGGGTTGTCTGCAGTTTGTGATAGTGGTATTTCCTGATCATACTCACTATTTTTGATCTGAAAAAAAGAGAACTACGACTACTTTTTATAAGAAAATGGTTGCTTAGTAAAGAAATGGGCCAGCTCATGCGACTTTTAATCCTAATTGAATATTTCATCAGCCCATGCTCAGATTGTGGGTGCATGTACGCTGCCTCGCCAGAATCTTTACTGCTTACACACACATAAAATGGGTGTAGATAATGATTCAGGACAAATTTACGGCATCTAGCCCTACATCGTGCCTGCCAATGCATGTTCAATGAGTGACCCTACGCATGTGCGATTTACACCAGAAACTCATGCGCTGGCTTTTAATAAGTTTCCATTAAATGCCATCAACCATAGTACTTTGTTTTGATCTGAAATAAGAGAATATCCACTACTTTCATACAAAAATGGTCGTTTTTCTTAAAATAAAATCGGCCAGCTCATGCGACTTTTGATCCTTTTTGAATGTGCTTAGGCGCAATATCCCCAGAACACTCAATGCACTCACACACATAGAATGGGTGTAGGTAAAGGCTCAGGTCAAAATTAGGACATCTAGCTCCATTAGGTAGCTGACCATGCATGTTTAAAGAGTGACTTTACGCATTTGCGTTTAATACCAAAAAAACTCATGCATTGGCTCAAATGTAGTATATACACTGTAGGTACGTAAAGTGTCACAGGAACGTTGCGTGATTTCTTCGTAGAACTGCGACACATGGCAGCAATATTTTTTCTGCACAAATGTCCTACACCTCATGCAGTGTTATAGGGGCATACATATTACAGAGCTCATTCACTCAATCAAAATCAAACAACAGAATCTAGGGCGAAGATTTGGCGCCAGTAAAATGCATTTAAGTCTCCCCCTGGTAGCTTAGGCTGCTGTCTGTTCTAAGGCAGTGGTTTTGTTGGTGTTGTGATATATTGTTCTGTGGCTCTTCCTCACGGTGCCGTGGCTTGATCTTTGGTGTGTGATTGTGGTATTTCCTGATCATGCTCACTTACTTTTTGGATGTATGTAGGGTGTAGCAGTATGTACGCAAAAGTTGCATTCTGTTTCCTTGAGCCTGTGTTTAAGGAACTTTTCATGGCGTTAATCATGGCAAGATGTAGCCCTCAGTTTCACTGTATTGCAACCTGGTATCGGGTTGTCATAGTTTCCGTGACGTACTTGCCATGTGACTATAGTAATGTGAGATCTGATTCCACGGAGTTGGCCAAGGATATCCAAATGCCTTATTATTGACACTGTAGTTTCGTATTTCATCTAATCTCGTAGAAACAATCACCCTACACGTTTTTAGTTCAAATTTCTTCTTTGTCATAATTTTAATAGCAAAATATTACAGTTTTGACCCCTGTACAAGAATTACCTAAAAATCGTCCACTCCCAAATTCGAATCTCTTGCTAGATGATGCCTTATCAAGTAAGCAAAACATGCAGGTCCTGTGTGATGGGCTGGCACATGAGACTGTTTATACTTATCACAGTTATGAGCAACAAAATGCTCAAATTAGTCTACACATCTGCATAGACTCGTCAGAGCCTCGAATGCTTGCAACGAATTGGTGTAGATGAAGGCTCAGGCCAATATTAAGGTATTTAGCCCCACTTGGTAGCTGTCCATGCACAATTTTCGAACAACTTATGCACATTTGATAAGAAGGAACGTTTCATGTGCTGGCTCAAATATTGTATGTCCAATCATTAGTTTAACAGTAACGTTGAATCTATGTTATTTCGAGAGTGATTAATACATGTATTCTCAAGACTAAGACACTAAAGCCAAAGGTGCATACATCACTCATTAGATGAGTCGGCAATTGAAACATGTCAATAGAATGCATGCAACATTTACATGACATTGTATCAACTTTGAGATCAGAACACACATTCGTTTTGTAACTTTTGGACGCATAGCGAACAGTACCACACCAAATAAATGTTTTAACTGATAGTGCTTACATTATATAGAACCAGCAATTAAATAACCTAACACCCAATCTCCTTTCCACTGTTTGGTCAGGTGAAACCGAGCTGGCCAAGAACCTACTTAATAAAAATAATGAAAGGGCAACTGGCCAAAAAACCTTAAAAAAAGGTAAAAGAGAAAATAAAAAAATGCAAGAAAAAAAAAGAGAAGGGGACTTTCCTCACGAATCCTCCCTCGGAGAAATTCGCTTGACGACAAGCCCTTCTCTAAGGGCTCGTCATGCACTGTCCAAAAATTGTTTGGACATAGTAGGCAAAGCACATAAATTCAACAAGCAGTGAATCATTCGACTTAAATGTATAGAAGTTATTAATTTATTTTGGCTAAAATAAAGCCACTTTAGATATTTCAAATTTCTGCTTTATAATTTCGATGTATTCGTTAATAGAAAAATAAGATTAAGTGCAAATATTAAAATCCCGTTTCTTAAGAAAGATATCTCTGATTTTGACTGGTTTGAATTGTTAATCGCCAAAAGTTATCTCCCTTAACACATGGTTCCTACTTCTATTTAGATGTATTCTATACCTAAAGGTTATATGGCCCAAATAGCTGAGGGGTTTAGAGCGTCAGTCTAATGCATACAAAGTGCAAGAAAAACCCTCATGGCACAGGTTCTAGCCCTGTATATAAAAAAAACAACAAAAAACTTTTTTTTGTCTATTTTTTTGCCTCTTTTTTTAATTTCTTCTATTTTCATTCTGTGGTTGGTGCATGTGTGCTTTATATCATTATCAACATTTTTTTCAGCCATATAACTATGGTCATTTATCAGGTAACAGTGCTTTTGGACAGGTTGCTTTCAAATGGTTTAGCAATTCTTAGTGCAAACTACTATTATATTCATACGGTGTGTGTGCAAGGCGCAATTACCCAGATAAGACTGTACATATGCACGGGCAAATCAATTTTTTACAGTTTATCTATTCAATGAGTGGCAACTTTTCATAAGCTGGTTCAATTGTTTTTCGTTTTTAGTGTCTATAATGTGGTGTACTGCAATAATGCACATTCAAAATTGAAACGATAGCCCAGTTACAATGTTAAAGTGGGCCACTATGGGGCCACCACTGCATTCTAATGAATGGGTGCAGCTGTTGTTGACGTTTTTGTTGCTGCTTCCACTGCACGTGCATGCTAGCGCGCATGCGTGTGTGTTGGAAAGGAGAACTCAGGAGCATGGTAAGACACATGAATACACGTTAATTTTTGCGAAAAGACGTTTTACTTGCATCTACACAGGCATTAATGATGGTGAAACTGGTCAATAAAACATTAATTGTGGGCACACATTATAATCTTTAATTAAATGTCATCAACCTTTGTTTCTAATTAAAATAAGAAAATCACCACAACTTTTAACTAGAGAATGGCTGTTATATAAAGAAATGCGCCAGCTCTCATGTGATTTTGACACTAATTGGATTTTTTATCAACCGATGCTCAGAGGCGCCTGCTCGTGTGTGCAGCCACGCCAGGGCATTCGCTGCCTGAACAAACATAGGATGAGTGTAGATAATGGCTCTTGCAAAAAATAAGTAATTGAGCCCCACTTGAGAGCGAATTTACGCATGTGCGATACTTACCAAAAACTCATTGCTGGCCATTAAATGTCACCAACCTAAGTTAGTTTAGGTGGCTTAGGCTGCTGTCCGTTCTAAGGCGGTGGTTCTGTTGTTGTTGACTTTTTGTTTATTAGCACTCCCATTGTGGGAGTCTGTAATTGTTCTATGTTTTGTTGTATGTTACTTTATGTCCGTTCTAGTATTGCAACCATCTTGATGGGAAGAGAGAGCTGGTTGCTTTGCTTGATTTGTCTTCCTGGTGTCTCGTGATTGTTGAGCTGCTCTTCCTCGCGGTGCTAAGGGGTTGTCTGCAGTTTGTGATAGTGGTATTTCCTGATCATACTCACTATTTTTGATCTGAAAAAAAGAGAACTACGACTACTTTTTATAAGAAAATGGTTGCTTAGTAAAGAAATGGGCCAGCTCATGCGACTTTTAATCCTAATTGAATATTTCATCAGCCCATGCTCAGATTGTGGGTGCATGTACGCTGCCTCGCCAGAATCTTTACTGCTTACACACACATAAAATGGGTGTAGATAATGATTCAGGACAAATTTACGGCATCTAGCCCTACATCGTGCCTGCCAATGCATGTTCAATGAGTGACCCTACGCATGTGCGATTTACACCAGAAACTCATGCGCTGGCTTTTAATAAGTTTCCATTAAATGCCATCAACCATAGTACTTTGTTTTGATCTGAAATAAGAGAATATCCACTACTTTCATACAAAAATGGTCGTTTTTCTTAAAATAAAATCGGCCAGCTCATGCGACTTTTGATCCTTTTTGAATGTGCTTAGGCGCAATATCCCCAGAACACTCAATGCACTCACACACATAGAATGGGTGTAGGTAAAGGCTCAGGTCAAAATTAGGACATCTAGCTCCATTAGGTAGCTGACCATGCATGTTTAAAGAGTGACTTTACGCATTTGCGTTTAATACCAAAAAAACTCATGCATTGGCTCAAATGTAGTATATACACTGTAGGTACGTAAAGTGTCACAGGAACGTTGCGTGATTTCTTCGTAGAACTGCGACACATGGCAGCAATATTTTTTCTGCACAAATGTCCTACACCTCATGCAGTGTTATAGGGGCATACATATTACAGAGCTCATTCACTCAATCAAAATCAAACAACAGAATCTAGGGCGAAGATTTGGCGCCAGTAAAATGCATTTAAGTCTCCCCCTGGTAGCTTAGGCTGCTGTCTGTTCTAAGACAGTGGTTTTGTTGGTGTTGTGATATATTGTTCTGTGGCTCTTCCTCACGGTGCCGTGGCTTGATCTTTGGTGTGTGATTGTGGTATTTCCTGATCATGCTCACTTACTTTTTGGATGTATGTAGGGTGTAGCAGTATGTACGCAAAAGTTGCATTCTGTTTCCTTGAGCCTGTGTTTAAGGAACTTTTCATGGCGTTAATCATGGCAAGATGTAGCCCTCAGTGTCACTGTATTGCAACCTGGTATCGGGTTGTCATAGTTTCCGTGACGTACTTGCCATGTGACTATAGTAATGTGAGATCTGATTCCACGGAGTTGGCCAAGGATATCCAAATGCCTTATTATTGACACTGTAGTTTCGTATTTCATCTAATCTCGTAGAAAGAATCACCCTACACGTTTTTAGTTCAAATTTCTTCTTTGTCATAATTTTAATAGCCAAATATTACATTTTTGACCCCTGTACAAGAATTACCTAAAAATCGTCCACTCCCAAATTCGAATCTCTTGCTAGATGATGCCTTATCAAGTAAGCAAAACATGCAGGTCCTGTGTGATGGGCTGGCACATGAGACTGTTTATACTTATCACAGTTATGAGCAACAAAATGCTCAAATTAGTCTACACATCTGCATAGACTCGTCAGAGCCTCGAATGCTTGCAACGAATTGGTGTAGATGAAGGCTCAGGCCAATATTAAGGTATTTAGCCCCACTTGGTAGCTGTCCATGCACAATTTTCGAACAACTTATGCACATTTGATAAGAAGGAACGTTTCATGTGCTGGCTCAAATATTGTATGTCCAATCATTAGTTTAACAGTAACGTTGAATCTATGTTATTTCGAGAGTGATTAATACATGTATTCTCAAGACTATGACACTAAAGCCAAAGGTGCATACATCACTCATTAGATGAGTCGGCAATTGAAACATGTCAATAGAATGCATGCATCATTTACATGACATTGTATCAACTTTGAGATCAGAACACACATTCGTTTTGTAACTTTTGGACGCATAGCGAACAGTACCACACCAAATAAATGTTTTAACTGATAGTGCTTACATTATATAGAACCAGCAATTAAATAACCTAACACCCCATCTCCTTTCCACTGTTTGGTCAGGTGAAACCGAGCTGGCCAAGAACCTACTTAATAAAAATAATGAAAGGGCAATTGGCCAAAAAACCTTAAAAAAAGGTAAAAGAGAAAATAAAAAAATGCAAAAAAAAAAAGAGAAGGGGACTTTCCTCACGAATCCTCCCTCGGAGAAATTCGCTTGACGACAAGCCCTTCTCTAAGGGCTCGTCATGCACTGTCCAAAAATTGTTTGGACATAGTAGGCAAAGCACATAAATTCAACAAGCAGTGAATCATTCGACTTAAATGTATAGAAGTTATTAATTTATTTTGGCTAAAATAAAGCCACTTTAGATATTTCAAATTTCTGCTTTATAATTTCGATGTATTCGTTAATAGAAAAATAAGATTAAGTGCAAATATTAAAATCCCGTTTCTTAAGAAAGATATCTCTGATTTTGACTGGTTTGAATTGTTAATCGCCAAAAGTTATCTCCCTTAACACATGGTTCCTACTTCTATTTAGATGTATTCTATACCTAAAGGTTATTAGGCCCAAATAGCTGAGGGGTTTAGAGCGTCAGTCTAATGCATACAAAGTGCAAGAAAAACCTTCATGGCACAGGTTCGAACCCTGTATATAAAAAAAACAACAAAAAACTTTTTTTTGTCTATTTTTTGCCTCTTTTTTTAATTTCTTCTATTTTCATTCTGTGGTTGGTGCATGTGTGCTTTATATCATTATCAACATTTTTTTCAGCCATATAACTATGGTCAATTATCAGGTAACAGTGCTTTTGGACAGGTTGCTTTCAAATGGTTTAGCAATTCTTAGTGCAAACTACTATGATATTCATACGGTGTGTGTGCAAGGCGCAATTACCCAGATAAGACTGTACATATGCACGGGCAAATCAATTTTTTACAGTTTATCTATTCAATGAGTGGCAACTTTTCATAAGCTGGTTCAATTGTTTTTCGTTTTTAGTGTCTATAATGTGGTGTACTGCAATAATGCACATTCAAAATTGAAACGATAGCCCAGTTACAATGTTAAAGTGGGCCACTATGGGGCCACCACTGCATTCTAATGAATGGGTGCAGCTGTTGTTGACGTTTTTGTTGCTGCTTCCACTGCACGTGCATGCTAGCGCGCATGCGTGTGTGTTGGAAAGGAGAACTCAGGAGCATGGTAAGACACATGAATACACGTCAATTTTTGCGAAAAGACGTTTTACTTGCATCTACACAGGCATTAATGATGGTGAAACTGGTCAATAAAACATTAATTGTGGGCACACATTATAATCTTTAATTAAATGTCATCAACCTTTGTTTCTAATTAAAATAAGAGAATCACCACAACTTTTAACTAGAGAATGGCTGTTATATAAAGAAATGCGCCAGCTCTCATGTGATTTTGACACTAATTGGATTTTTTATCAACCGATGCTCAGAGGCGCCTGCTCGTGTGTGCAGCCACGCCAGGGCATTCGCTGCCTGAACAAACATAGGATGAGTGTAGATAATGGCTCTTGCAAAAAATAAGCAATTGAGCCCCACTTGAGAGCGAATTTACGCATGTGCGATACTTACCAAAAACTCATTGCTGGCCATTAAATGTCACCAACCTAAGTTAGTTTAGGTGGCTTAGGCTGCTGTCCGTTCTAAGGCGGTGGTTCTGTTGTTGTTGACTTTTTGTTTATTAGCACTCCCATTGTGGGAGTCTGTAATTGTTCTATGTTTTGTTGTATGTTACTTTATGTCCGTTCTAGTATTGCAATCATCTTGATGGGGAAGAGAGAGCTGGTTGCTTTGCTTGATTTGTCTTCCTGGTGTCTCGTGATTGTTGAGCTGCTCTTCCTCGCGGTGCTAAGGGGTTGTCTGCAGTTTGTGATAGTGGTATTTCCTGATCATACTCACTATTTTTGATCTGAAAAAAAGAGAACTACGACTACTTTTTATAAGAAAATGGTTGCTTAGTAAAGAAATGGGCCAGCTCATGCGACTTTTAATCCTAATTGAATATTTCATCAGCCCATGCTCAGATTGTGGGTGCATGTACGCTGCCTCGCCAGAATCTTTACTGCTTACACACACATAAAATGGGTGTAGATAATGATTCAGGACAAATTTACGGCATCTAGCCCTACATCGTGCCTGCCAATGCATGTTCAATGAGTGACCCTACGCATGTGCGATTTACACCAGAAACTCATGCGCTGGCTTTTAATAAGTTTCCATTAAATGCCATCAACCATAGTACTTTGTTTTGATCTGAAATAAGAGAATATCCACTACTTTCATACAAAAATGGTCGTTTTTCTTAAAATAAAATCGGCCAGCTCATGCGACTTTTGATCCTTTTTGAATGTGCTTAGGCGCAATATCCCCAGAACACTCAATGCACTCACACACATAGAATGGGTGTAGGTAAAGGCTCAGGTCAAAATTAGGACATCTAGCTCCATTAGGTAGCTGACCATGCATGTTTAAAGAGTGACTTTACGCATTTGCGTTTAATACCAAAAAAACTCATGCATTGGCTCAAATGTAGTATATACACTGTAGGTACGTAAAGTGTCACAGGAACGTTGCGTGATTTCTTCGTAGAACTGCGACACATGGCAGCAATATTTTTCTGCACAAATGTCCTACACCTCATGCAGTGTTATAGGGGCATACATATTACAGAGCTCATTCACTCAATCAAAATCAAACAACAGAATCTAGGGCGAAGATTTGGCGCCAGTAAAATGCATTTAAGTCTCCCCCTGGTAGCTTAGGCTGCTGTCTGTTCTAAGGCAGTGGTTTTGTTGGTGTTGTGATATATTGTTCTGTGGCTCTTCCTCACGGTGCCGTGGCTTGGTCTTTGGTGTGTGATTGTGGTATTTCCTGATCATGCTCACTTACTTTTTGGATGTATGTAGGGTGTAGCAGTATGTACGCAAAAGTTGCATTCTGTTTCCTTGAGCCTGTGTTTAAGGAACTTTTCATGGCGTTAATCATGGCAAGATGTAGCCCTCAGTTTCACTGTATTGCAACCTGGTATCGGGTTGTCATAGTTTCCGTGACGTACTTGCCATGTGACTATAGTAATGTGAGATCTGATTCCACGGAGTTGGCCAAGGATATCCAAATGCCTTATTATTGACACTGTAGTTTCGTATTTCATCTAATCTCGTAGAAAGAATTACCCTACACGTTTTTAGTTCAAATTTCTTCTTTGTCATAATTTTAATAGCCAAATATTACATTTTTGACCCCTGTACAAGAATTACCTAAAAATCGTCCACTCCCAAATTCGAATCTCTTGCTAGATGATGCCTTATCAAGTAAGCAAAACATGCAGGTCCTGTGTGATGGGCTGGCACATGAGACTGTTTATACTTATCACAGTTATGAGCAACAAAATGCTCAAATTAGTCTACACATCTGCATAGACTCGTCAGAGCCTCGAATGCTTGCAACGAATTGGTGTAGATGAAGGCTCAGGCCAATATTAAGGTATTTAGCCCCACTTGGTAGCTGTCCATGCACAATTTTCGAACAACTTATGCACATTTGATAAGAAGGAACGTTTCATGTGCTGGCTCAAATATTGTATGTCCAATCATTAGTTTAACAGTAACGTTGAATCTATGTTATTTCGAGAGTGATTAATACATGTATTCTCAAGACTATGACACTAAAGCCAAAGGTGCATACATCACTCATTAGATGAGTCGGCAATTGAAACATGTCAATAGAATGCATGCATCATTTACATGACATTGTATCAACTTTGAGATCAGAACACACATTCGTTTTGTAACTTTTGGACGCATAGCGAACAGTACCACACCAAATAAATGTTTTAACTGATAGTGCTTACATTATATAGAACCAGCAATTAAATAACCTAACACCCCATCTCCTTTCCACTGTTTGGTCAGGTGAAACCGAGCTGGCCAAGAACCTACTTAATAAAAATAATGAAAGGGCAATTGGCCAAAAAACCTTAAAAAAAGGTAAAAGAGAAAATAAAAAAATGCAAGAAAAAAAAAGAGAAGGGGACTTTCCTCACGAATCCTCCCTCGGAGAAATTCGCTTGACGACAAGCCCTTCTCTAAGGGCTCGTCATGCACTGTCCAAAAATTGTTTGGACATAGTAGGCAAAGCACATAAATTCAACAAGCAGTGAATCATTCGACTTAAATGTATAGAAGTTATTAATTTATTTTGGCTAAAATAAAGCCACTTTAGATATTTCAAATTTCTGCTTTATAATTTCGATGTATTCGTTAATAGAAAAATAAGATTAAGTGCAAATATTAAAATCCCGTTTCTTAAGAAAGATATCTCTGATTTTGACTGGTTTGAATTGTTAATCGCCAAAAGTTATCTCCCTTAACACATGGTTCCTACTTCTATTTAGATGTATTCTATACCTAAAGGTTATTAGGCCCAAATAGCTGAGGGGTTTAGAGCGTCAGTCTAATGCATACAAAGTGCAAGAAAAACCCTCATGGCACAGGTTCGAACCCTGTATATAAAAAAAACAACAAAAAACTTTTTTTTGTCTATTTTTTTGCCTCTTTTTTTAATTTCTTCTATTTTCATTCTGTGGTTGGTGCATGTGTGCTTTATATCATTATCAACATTTTTTTCAGCCATATAACTATGGTCAATTATCAGGTAACAGTGCTTTTGGACAGGTTGCTTTCAAATGGTTTAGCAATTCTTAGTGCAAACTACTATTATATTCATACGGTGTGTGTGCAAGGCGCAATTACCCAGATAAGACTGTACATATGCACGGGCAAATCAATTTTTTACAGTTTATCTATTCAATGAGTGGCAACTTTTCATAAGCTGGTTCAATTGTTTTTCGTTTTTAGTGTCTATAATGTGGTGTACTGCAATAATGCACATTCAAAATTGAAACGATAGCCCAGTTACAATGTTAAAGTGGGCCACTATGGGGCCACCACTGCATTCTAATGAATGGGTGCAGCTGTTGTTGACGTTTTTGTTGCTGCTTCCACTGCACGTGCATGCTAGCGCGCATGCGTGTGTGTTGGAAAGGAGAACTCAGGAGCATGGTAAGACACATGAATACACGTCAATTTTTGCGAAAAGACGTTTTACTTGCATCTACACAGGCATTAATGATGGTGAAACTGGTCAATAAAACATTAATTGTGGGCACACATTATAATCTTTAATTAAATGTCATCAACCTTTGTTTCTAATTAAAATAAGAGAATCACCACAACTTTTAACTAGAGAATGGCTGTTATATAAAGAAATGCGCCAGCTCTCATGTGATTTTGACACTAATTGGATTTTTTATCAACCGATGCTCAGAGGCGCCTGCTCGTGTGTGCAGCCACGCCAGGGCATTCGCTGCCTGAACAAACATAGGATGAGTGTAGATAATGGCTCTTGCAAAAAATAAGTAATTGAGCCCCACTTGAGAGCGAATTTACGCATGTGCGATACTTACCAAAAACTCATTGCTGGCCATTAAATGTCACCAACCTAAGTTAGTTTAGGTGGCTTAGGCTGCTGTCCGTTCTAAGGCGGTGGTTCTGTTGTTGTTGACTTTTTGTTTATTAGCACTCCCATTGTGGGAGTCTGTAATTGTTCTATGTTTTGTTGTATGTTACTTTATGTCCGTTCTAGTATTGCAATCATCTTGATGGGGAAGAGAGAGCTGGTTGCTTTGCTTGATTTGTCTTCCTGGTGTCTCGTGATTGTTGAGCTGCTCTTCCTCGCGGTGCTAAGGGGTTGTCTGCAGTTTGTGATAGTGGTATTTCCTGATCATACTCACTATTTTTGATCTGAAAAAAAGAGAACTACGACTTCTTTTTATAAGAAAATGGTTGCTTAGTAAAGAAATGGGCCAGCTCATGCGACTTTTAATCCTAATTGAATATTTCATCAGCCCATGCTCAGATTGTGGGTGCATGTACGCTGCCTCGCCAGAATCTTTACTGCTTACACACACATAAAATGGGTGTAGATAATGATTCAGGACAAATTTACGGCATCTAGCCCTACATCGTGCCTGCCAATGCATGTTCAATGAGTGACCCTACGCATGTGCGATTTACACCAGAAACTCATGCGCTGGCTTTTAATAAGTTTCCATTAAATGCCATCAACCATAGTACTTTGTTTTGATCTGAAATAAGAGAATATCCACTACTTTCATACAAAAATGGTCGTTTTTCTTAAAATAAAATCGGCCAGCTCATGCGACTTTTGATCCTTTTTGAATGTGCTTAGGCGCAATATCCCCAGAACACTCAATGCACTCACACACATAGAATGGGTGTAGGTAAAGGCTCAAGTCAAAATTAGGACATCTAGCTCCATTAGGTAGCTGACCATGCATGTTTAAAGAGTGACTTTACGCATTTGCGTTTAATACCAAAAAAACTCATGCATTGGCTCAAATGTAGTATATACACTGTAGGTACGTAAAGTGTCACAGGAACGTTGCGTGATTTCTTCGTAGAACTGCGACACATGGCAGCAATATTTTTTCTGCACAAATGTCCTACACCTCATGCAGTGTTATAGGGGCATACATATTACAGAGCTCATTCACTCAATCAAAATCAAACAACAGAATCTAGGGCGAAGATTTGGCGCCAGTAAAATGCATTTAAGTCTCCCCCTGGTAGCTTAGGCTGCTGTCTGTTCTAAGGCAGTGGTTTTGTTGGTGTTGTGATATATTGTTCTGTGGCTCTTCCTCACGGTGCCGTGGCTTGGTCTTTGGTGTGTGATTGTGGTATTTCCTGATCATGCTCACTTACTTTTTGGATGTATGTAGGGTGTAGCAGTATGTACGCAAAAGTTGCATTCTGTTTCCTTGAGCCTGTGTTTAAGGAACTTTTCATGGCGTTAATCATGGCAAGATGTAGCCCTCAGTTTCACTGTATTGCAACCTGGTATCGGGTTGTCATAGTTTCCGTGACGTACTTGCCATGTGACTATAGTAATGTGAGATCTGATTCCACGGAGTTGGCCAAGGATATCCAAATGCCTTATTATTGACACTGTAGTTTCGTATTTCATCTAATCTCGTAGAAACAATCACCCTACACGTTTTTAGTTCAAATTTCTTCTTTGTCATAATTTTAATAGCCAAATATTACATTTTTGACCCCTGTACAAGAATTGCCTAAAAATCGTCCACTCCCAAATTCGAATCTCTTGCTAGATGATGCCTTATCAAGTAAGCAAAACATGCAGGTCCTGTGTGATGGGCTGGCACATGAGACTGTTTATACTTATCACAGTTATGAGCAACAAAATGCTCAAATTAGTCTACACATCTGCATAGACTCGTCAGAGCCTTGAATGCTTGCAACGAATTGGTGTAGATGAAGGCTCAGGCCAATATTAAGGTATTTAGCCCCACTTGGTAGCTGTCCATGCACAATTTTCGAACAACTTATGCACATTTGATAAGAAGGAACGTTTCATGTACTGGCTCAAATATTGTATGTCCAATCATTAGTTTAACAGTAACGTTGAATCTATGTTATTTCGAGAGTGATTAATACATGTATTCTCAAGACTATGACACTAAAGCCAAAGGTGCATACATCACTCATTAGATGAGTTGGCAATTGAAACATGTCAATAGAATGCATGCAACATTTACATGACATTGTATCAACTTTGAGATCAGAACACACATTCGTTTTGTAACTTTTGGACGCATAGCGAACAGTACCACACCAAATAAATGTTTTAACTGATAGTGCTTACATTATATAGAACCAGCAATTAAATAACCTAACACCCCATCTCCTTTCCACTGTTTGGTCAGGTGAAACCGAGCTGGCCAAGAACCTACTTAATAAAAATAATGAAAGGGCAATTGGCCAAAAAACCTTAAAAAAAGGTAAAAGAGAAAATAAAAAAATGCAAGAAAAAAAAAGAGATGGGGACTTTCCTCACGAATCCTCCCTCGGAGAAATTCGCTTGACGACAAGCCCTTCTCTAAGGGCTCGTCATGCACTGTCCAAAAATTGTTTGGACATAGTAGGCAAAGCACATAAATTCAACAAGCAGTGAATCATTCGACTTAAATGTATAGAAGTTATTAATTTATTTTGGCTAAAATAAAGCCACTTTAGATATTTCAAATTTCTGCTTTATAATTTCGATGTATTCGTCAATAGAAAAATAAGATTAAGTGCAAATATTAAAATCCCGTTTCTTAAGAAAGATATCTCTGATTTTGACTGGTTTGAATTGTTAATCGCCAAAAGTTATCTCCCTTAACACATGGTTCCTACTTCTATTTAGATGTATTCTATACCTAAAGGTCAGTCTAATGCATACAAAGTGCAAGAAAAACCCTCATGGCACAGGTTCGAACCCTGTATATAAAAAAACAACAAAAAACTTTTTTTTGTCTATTTTTTTGCCTCTTTTTTAATTTCTTCTATTTTCATTCTGTGGTTGGTGCATGTGTGCTTTATATCATTATCAACATTTTTTCAGCCATATAACTATGGTCAATTATCAGGTAACAGTGCTTTTGGACAGGTTGCTTTCAAATGGTTTAGCAATTCTTAGTGCAAACTACTATTATATTCATACGGTGTGTGTGCAAGGCGCAATTACCCAGATAAGACTGTACATATGCACGGGCAAATCAATTTTTTACAGTTTATCTATTCAATGAGTGGCAACTTTTCATAAGCTGGTTCAATTGTTTTTCGTTTTTAGTGTCTATAATGTGGTGTACTGCAATAATGCACATTCAAAATTGAAACGATAGCCCAGTTACAATGTTAAAGTGGGCCACTATGGGGCCACCACTGCATTCTAATGAATGGGTGCAGCTGTTGTTGACGTTTTTGTTGCTGCTTCCACTGCACGTGCATGCTAGCGCGCATGCGTGTGTGTTGGAAAGGAGAACTCAGGAGCATGGTAAGACACATGAATACACGTCAATTTTTGCGAAAAGACGTTTTACTTGCATCTACACAGGCATTAATGATGGTGAAACTGGTCAATAAAACATTAAATGTGGGCACACATTATAATCTTTAATTAAATGTCATCAACCTTTGTTTCTAATTAAAATAAGAGAATCACCACAACTTTTAACTAGAGAATGGCTGTTATATAAAGAAATGCGCCAGCTCTCATGTGATTTTGACACTAATTGGATTTTTTATCAACCGATGCTCAGAGGCGCCTGCTCGTGTGTGCAGCCACGCCAGGGCATTCGCTGCCTGAACAAACATAGGATGAGTGTAGATAATGGCTCTTGCAAAAAATAAGTAATTGAGCCCCACTTGAGAGCGAATTTACGCATGTGCGATACTTACCAAAAACTCATTGCTGGCCATTAAATGTCACCAACCTAAGTTAGTTTAGGTGGCTTAGGCTGCTGTCCGTTCTAAGGCGGTGGTTCTGTTGTTGTTGACTTTTTGTTTATTAGCACTCCCATTGTGGGAGTCTGTAATTGTTCTATGTTTTGTTGTATGTTACTTTATGTCCGTTCTAGTATTGCAATCATCTTGATGGGGAAGAGAGAGCTGGTTGCTTTGCTTGATTTGTCTTCCTGGTGTCTCGTGATTGTTGAGCTGCTCTTCCTCGCGGTGCTAAGGGGTTGTCTGCAGTTTGTGATAGTGGTATTTCCTGATCATTCTCACTATTTTTGATCTGAAAAAGAGAGAACTACGACTACTTTTTATAAGAAAATGGTTGCTTAGTAAAGAAATGGGCCAGCTCATGCGACTTTTAATCCTAATTGAATATTTCATCAGCCCATGCTCAGATTGTGGGTGCATGTACGCTGCCTCGCCAGAATCTTTACTGCTTACACACACATAAAATGGGTGTAGATAATGATTCAGGACAAATTTACGGCATCTAGCCCTACATCGTGCCTGCCAATGCATGTTCAATGAGTGACCCTACGCATGTGCGATTTACACCAGAAACTCATGCGCTGGCTTTTAATAAGTTTCCATTAAATGCCATCAACCATAGTACTTTGTTTTGATCTGAAATAAGAGAATATCCACTACTTTCATACAAAAATGGTCGTTTTTCTTAAAATAAAATTGGCCAGCTCATGCGACTTTTGATCCTTTTTGAATGTGCTTAGGCGCAATATCCCCAGAACACTCAATGCACTCACACACATAGAATGGGTGTAAGTAAAGGCTCAGGTCAAAATTAGGACATCTAGCTCCATTAGGTAGCTGACCATGCATGTTTAAAGAGTGACTTTACGCATTTGCGTTTAATACCAAAAAAACTCATGCATTGGCTCAAATGTAGTATATACACTGTAGGTACGTAAAGTGTCACAGGAACGTTGCGTGATTTCTTCGTAGAACTGCGACACATGGCAGCAATATTTTTTCTGCACAAATGTCCTACACCTCATGCAGTGTTATAGGGGCATACATATTACAGAGCTCATTCACTCAATCAAAATCAAACAACAGAATCTAGGGCGAAGATTTGGCGCCAGTAAAATGCATTTAAGTCTCCCCCTGGTAGCTTAGGCTGCTGTCTGTTCTAAGGCAGTGGTTTTGTTGGTGTTGTGATATATTGTTCTGTGGCTCTTCCTCACGGTGCCGTGGCTTGGTCTTTGGTGTGTGATTGTGGTATTTCCTGATCATGCTCACTTACTTTTTGGATGTATGTAGGGTGTAGCAGTATGTACGCAAAAGTTGCATTCTGTTTCCTTGAGCCTGTGTTTAAGGAACTTTTCATGGCGTTAATCATGGCAAGATGTAGCCCTCAGTTTCACTGTATTGCAACCTGGTATCGGGTTGTCATAGTTTCCGTGACGTACTTGCCATGTGACTATAGTAATGTGAGATCTGATTCCACGGAGTTGGCCAAGGATATCCAAATGCCTTATTATTGACACTGTAGTTTCGTATTTCATCTAATCTCGTAGAAACAATCACCCTACACGTTTTTAGCTCAAATTTCTTCTTTGTCATAATTTTAATAGCCAAATATTACATTTTTGACCCCTGTACAAGAATTACCTAAAAATCGTCCACTCCCAAATTCGAATCTCTTGCTAGATGATGCCTTATCAAGTAAGCAAAACATGCAGGTCCTGTGTGATGGGCTGGCACATGAGACTGTTTATACTTATCACGGTTATGAGCAACAAAATGCTCAAATTAGTCTACACATCTGCATAGACTCGCCAGAGCCTTGAATGCTTGCAACTAATTGGTGTAGATGAAGGCTCAGGCCAATATTAAGGTATTTAGCCCCACTTGGTAGCTGTCCATGCACAATTTTCGAACAACTTATGCACATTTGATAAGAAGGAACGTTTCATGTGCTGGCTCAAATATTGTATGTCCAATCATTAGTTTAACAGTAACGTTGTATCTATGTTATTTCGAGAGTGATTAATACATGTATTCTCAAGACTATGACACTAAAGCCAAAGGTGCATACATCACTCATTAGATGAGTCGGCAATTGAAACATGTCAATAGAATGCATGCAACATTTACATGACATTGTATCAACTTTGAGATCAGAACACACATTCGTTTTGTAACTTTTGGACGCATAGCGAACAGTACCACACCAAATAAATGTTTTAACTGATAGTGCTTACATTATATAGAACCAGCAATTAAATAACCTAACACCCCATCTCCTTTCCACTGTTTGGTCAGGTGAAACCGAGCTGGCCAAGAACCTACTTAATAAAAAAAATGAAAGGGCAATTGGCCAAAAAACCTTAAAAAAAGGTAAAAGAGAAAATAAAAAAATGCAAGAAAAAAAAAGAGAAGGGGACTTTCCTTACGAATCCTCCCTCGGAGAAATTCGCTTGACGACAAGCCCTTCTCTAAGGGTTCGTCATGCACTGTCCAAAAATTGTTTGGACATAGTAGGCAAAGCACATAAATTCAACAAGCAGTGAATCATTCGACTTAAATGTATAGAAGTTATTAATTTATTTTGGCTAAAATAAAGCCACTTTAGATATTTCAAATTTCTGCTTTATAATTTCGATGTATTCGTCAATAGAAAAATAAGATTAAGTGCAAATATTAAAATCCCGTTTCTTAAGAAAGATATCTCTGATTTTGACTGGTTTGAATTGATAATCGCCAAAAGTTATCTCCCTTAACACATGGTTCCTACTTCTATTTAGATGTATTCTATACCTAAAGGTCAGTCTAATGCATACAAAGTGCAAGAAAAACCCTCATGGCACAGGTTCGAACCCTGTATATAAAAAAAACAACAAAAAACTTTTTTTTGTCTATTTTTTTGCCTCTTTTTTAATTTCTTCTATTTTCATTCTGTGGTTGGTGCATGTGTGCTTTATATCATTATCAACATTTTTTCAGCCATATAACTATGGTCAATTATCAGGTAACAGTGCTTTTGGACAGGTTGCTTTCAAATGGTTTAGCAATTCTTAGTGCAAACTACTATTATATTCATACGGTGTGTGTGCAAGGCGCAATTACCCAGATAAGACTGTACATATGCACGGGCAAATCAATTTTTTACAGTTTATCTATTCAATGAGTGGCAACTTTTCATAAGCTGGTTCAATTGTTTTTCGTTTTTAGTGTCTATAATGTGGTGTACTGCAATAATGCACATTCAAAATTGAAACGATAGCCCAGTTACAATGTTAAAGTGGGCCACTATGGGGCCACCACTGCATTCTAATGAATGGGTGCAGCTGTTGTTGACGTTTTTGTTGCTGCTTCCACTGCACGTGCATGCTAGCGCGCATGCGTGTGTGTTGGAAAGGAGAACTCAGGAGCATGGTAAGACACATGAATACACGTCAATTTTTGCGAAAAGACGTTTTACTTGCATCTACACAGGCATTAATGATGGTGAAACTGGTCAATAAAACATTAAATGTGGGCACACATTATAATCTTTAATTAAATGTCATCAACCTTTGTTTCTAATTAAAATAAGAGAATCACCACAACTTTTAACTAGAGAATGGCTGTTATATAAAGAAATGCGCCAGCTCTCATGTGATTTTGACACTAATTGGATTTTTTATCAACCGATGCTCAGAGGCGCCTGCTCGTGTGTGCAGCCACGCCAGGGCATTCGCTGCCTGAACAAACATAGGATGAGTGTAGATAATGGCTCTTGCAAAAAATAAGTAATTGAGCCCCACTTGAGAGCGAATTTACGCATGTGCGATACTTACCAAAAACTCATTGCTGGCCATTAAATGTCACCAACCTAAGTTAGTTTAGGTGGCTTAGGCTGCTGTCCGTTCTAAGGCGGTGGTTCTGTTGTTGTTGACTTTTTGTTTATTAGCACTCCCATTGTGGGAGTCTGTAATTGTTCTATGTTTTGTTGTATGTTACTTTATGTCCGTTCTAGTATTGCAATCATCTTGATGGGGAAGAGAGAGCTGGTTGCTTTGCTTGATTTGTCTTCCTGGTGTCTCGTGATTGTTGAGCTGCTCTTCCTCGCGGTGCTAAGGGGTTGTCTGCAGTTTGTGATAGTGGTATTTCCTGATCATACTCACTATTTTTGATCTGAAAAAGAGAGAACTACGACTACTTTTTATAAGAAAATGGTTGCTTAGTAAAGAAATGGGCCAGCTCATGCGACTTTTAATCCTAATTGAATATTTCATCAGCCCATGCTCAGATTGTGGGTGCATGTACGCTGCCTCGCCAGAATCTTTACTGCTTACACACACATAAAATGGGTGTAGATAATGATTCAGGACAAATTTACGGCATCTAGCCCTACATCGTGCCTGCCAATGCATGTTCAATGAGTGACCCTACGCATGTGCGATTTACACCAGAAACTCATGCGCTGGCTTTTAATAAGTTTCCATTAAATGCCATCAACCATAGTACTTTGTTTTGATCTGAAATAAGAGAATATCCACTACTTTCATACAAAAATGGTCGTTTTTCTTAAAATAAAATCGGCCAGCTCATGCGACTTTTGATCCTTTTTGAATGTGCTTAGGCGCAATATCCCCAGAACACTCAATGCACTCACACACATAGAATGGGTGTAAGTAAAGGCTCAGGTCAAAATTAGGACATCTAGCTCCATTAGGTAGCTGACCATGCATGTTTAAAGAGTGACTTTACGCATTTGCGTTTAATACCAAAAAAACTCATGCATTGGCTCAAATGTAGTATATACACTGTAGGTACGTAAAGTGTCACAGGAACGTTGCGTGATTTCTTCGTAGAACTGCGACACATGGCAGCAATATTTTTTCTGCACAAATGTCCTACACCTCATGCAGTGTTATAGGGGCATACATATTACAGAGCTCATTCACTCAATCAAAATCAAACAACAGAATCTAGGGCGAAGATTTGGCGCCAGTAAAATGCATTTAAGTCTCCCCCTGGTAGCTTAGGCTGCTGTCTGTTCTAAGGCAGTGGTTTTGTTGGTGTTGTGATATATTGTTCTGTGGCTCTTCCTCACGGTGCCGTGGCTTGGTCTTTGGTGTGTGATTGTGGTATTTCCTGATCATGCTCACTTACTTTTTGGATGTATGTAGGGTGTAGCAGTATGTACGCAAAAGTTGCATTCTGTTTCCTTGAGCCTGTGTTTAAGGAACTTTTCATGGCGTTAATCATGGCAAGATGTAGCCCTCAGTTTCACTGTATTGCAACCTGGTATCGGGTTGTCATAGTTTCCGTGACGTACTTGCCATGTGACTATAGTAATGTGAGATCTGATTCCACGGAGTTGGCCAAGGATATCCAAATGCCTTATTATTGACACTGTAGTTTCGTATTTCATCTAATCTCGTAGAAACAATCACCCTACACGTTTTTAGTTCAAATTTCTTCTTTGTCATAATTTTAATAGCCAAATATTACATTTTTGACCCCTGTACAAGAATTACCTAAAAATCGTCCACTCCCAAATTCGAATCTCTTGCTAGATGATGCCTTATCAAGTAAGCAAAACATGCAGGTCCTGTGTGATGGGCTGGCACATGAGACTGTTTATACTTATCACGGTTATGAGCAACAAAATGCTCAAATTAGTCTACACATCTGCATAGACTCGCCAGAGCCTTGAATGCTTGCAACTAATTGGTGTAGATGAAGGCTCAGGCCAATATTAAGGTATTTAGCCCCACTTGGTAGCTGTCCATGCACAATTTTCGAACAACTTATGCACATTTGATAAGAAGGAACGTTTCATGTGCTGGCTCAAATATTGTATGTCCAATCATTAGTTTAACAGTAACGTTGTATCTATGTTATTTCGAGAGTGATTAATACATGTATTCTCAAGACTATGACACTAAAGCCAAAGGTGCATACATCACTCATTAGATGAGTCGGCAATTGAAACATGTCAATAGAATGCATGCAACATTTACATGACATTGTATCAACTTTGAGATCAGAACACACATTCGTTTTGTAACTTTTGGACGCATAGCGAACAGTACCACACCAAATAAATGTTTTAACTGATAGTGCTTACATTATATAGAACCAGCAATTAAATAACCTAACACCCCATCTCCTTTCCACTGTTTGGTCAGGTGAAACCGAGCTGGCCAAGAACCTACTTAATAAAAAAAATGAAAGGGCAATTGGCCAAAAAACCTTAAAAAAAGGTAAAAGAGAAAATAAAAAAATGCAAGAAAAAAAAAGAGAAGGGGACTTTCCTTACGAATCCTCCCTCGGAGAAATTCGCTTGACGACAAGCCCTTCTCTAAGGGTTCGTCATGCACTGTCCAAAAATTGTTTGGACATAGTAGGCAAAGCACATAAATTCAACAAGCAGTGAATCATTCGACTTAAATGTATAGAAGTTATTAATTTATTTTGGCTAAAATAAAGCCACTTTAGATATTTCAAATTTCTGCTTTATAATTTCGATGTATTCGTCAATAGAAAAATAAGATTAAGTGCAAATATTAAAATCCCGTTTCTTAAGAAAGATATCTCTGATTTTGACTGGTTTGAATTGATAATCGCCAAAAGTTATCTCCCTTAACACATGGTTCCTACTTCTATTTAGATGTATTCTATACCTAAAGGTCAGTCTAATGCATACAAAGTGCAAGAAAAACCCTCATGGCACAGGTTCGAACCCTGTATATAAAAAAAACAACAAAAAACTTTTTTTTGTCTATTTTTTTGCCTCTTTTTTAATTTCTTCTATTTTCATTCTGTGGTTGGTGCATGTGTGCTTTATATCATTATCAACATTTTTTCAGCCATATAACTATGGTCAATTATCAGGTAACAGTGCTTTTGGACAGGTTGCTTTCAAATGGTTTAGCAATTCTTAGTGCAAACTACTATTATATTCATACGGTGTGTGTGCAAGGCGCAATTACCCAGATAAGACTGTACATATGCACGGGCAAATCAATTTTTTACAGTTTATCTATTCAATGAGTGGCAACTTTTCATAAGCTGGTTCAATTGTTTTTCGTTTTTAGTGTCTATAATGTGGTGTACTGCAATAATGCACATTCAAAATTGAAACGATAGCCCAGTTACAATGTTAAAGTGGGCCACTATGGGGCCACCACTGCATTCTAATGAATGGGTGCAGCTGTTGTTGACGTTTTTGTTGCTGCTTCCACTGCACGTGCATGCTAGCGCGCATGCGTGTGTGTTGGAAAGGAGAACTCAGGAGCATGGTAAGACACATGAATACACGTCAATTTTTGCGAAAAGACGTTTTACTTGCATCTACACAGGCATTAATGATGGTGAAACTGGTCAATAAAACATTAAATGTGGGCACACATTATAATCTTTAATTAAATGTCATCAACCTTTGTTTCTAATTAAAATAAGAGAATCACCACAACTTTTAACTAGAGAATGGCTGTTATATAAAGAAATGCGCCAGCTCTCATGTGATTTTGACACTAATTGGATTTTTTATCAACCGATGCTCAGAGGCGCCTGCTCGTGTGTGCAGCCACGCCAGGGCATTCGCTGCCTGAACAAACATAGGATGAGTGTAGATAATGGCTCTTGCAAAAAATAAGTAATTGAGCCCCACTTGAGAGCGAATTTACGCATGTGCGATACTTACCAAAAACTCATTGCTGGCCATTAAATGTCACCAACCTAAGTTAGTTTAGGTGGCTTAGGCTGCTGTCCGTTCTAAGGCGGTGGTTCTGTTGTTGTTGACTTTTTGTTTATTAGCACTCCCATTGTGGGAGTCTGTAATTGTTCTATGTTTTGTTGTATGTTACTTTATGTCCGTTCTAGTATTGCAATCATCTTGATGGGGAAGAGAGAGCTGGTTGCTTTGCTTGATTTGTCTTCCTGGTGTCTCGTGATTGTTGAGCTGCTCTTCCTCGCGGTGCTAAGGGGTTGTCTGCAGTTTGTGATAGTGGTATTTCCTGATCATACTCACTATTTTTGATCTGAAAAAGAGAGAACTACGACTACTTTTTATAAGAAAATGGTTGCTTAGTAAAGAAATGGGCCAGCTCATGCGACTTTTAATCCTAATTGAATATTTCATCAGCCCATGCTCAGATTGTGGGTGCATGTACGCTGCCTCGCCAGAATCTTTACTGCTTACACACACATAAAATGGGTGTAGATAATGATTCAGGACAAATTTACGGCATCTAGCCCTACATCGTGCCTGCCAATGCATGTTCAATGAGTGACCCTACGCATGTGCGATTTACACCAGAAACTCATGCGCTGGCTTTTAATAAGTTTCCATTAAATGCCATCAACCATAGTACTTTGTTTTGATCTGAAATAAGAGAATATCCACTACTTTCATACAAAAATGGTCGTTTTTCTTAAAATAAAATCGGCCAGCTCATGCGACTTTTGATCCTTTTTGAATGTGCTTAGGCGCAATATCCCCAGAACACTCAATGCACTCACACACATAGAATGGGTGTAAGTAAAGGCTCAGGTCAAAATTAGGACATCTAGCTCCATTAGGTAGCTGACCATGCATGTTTAAAGAGTGACTTTACGCATTTGCGTTTAATACCAAAAAAACTCATGCATTGGCTCAAATGTAGTATATACACTGTAGGTACGTAAAGTGTCACAGGAACGTTGCGTGATTTCTTCGTAGAACTGCGACACATGGCAGCAATATTTTTTCTGCACAAATGTCCTACACCTCATGCAGTGTTATAGGGGCATACATATTACAGAGCTCATTCACTCAATCAAAATCAAACAACAGAATCTAGGGCGAAGATTTGGCGCCAGTAAAATGCATTTAAGTCTCCCCCTGGTAGCTTAGGCTGCTGTCTGTTCTAAGGCAGTGGTTTTGTTGGTGTTGTGATATATTGTTCTGTGGCTCTTCCTCACGGTGCCGTGGCTTGGTCTTTGGTGTGTGATTGTGGTATTTCCTGATCATGCTCACTTACTTTTTGGATGTATGTAGGGTGTAGCAGTATGTACGCAAAAGTTGCATTCTGTTTCCTTGAGCCTGTGTTTAAGGAACTTTTCATGGCGTTAATCATGGCAAGATGTAGCCCTCAGTTTCACTGTATTGCAACCTGGTATCGGGTTGTCATAGTTTCCGTGACGTACTTGCCATGTGACTATAGTAATGTGAGATCTGATTCCACGGAGTTGGCCAAGGATATCCAAATGCCTTATTATTGACACTGTAGTTTCGTATTTCATCTAATCTCGTAGAAACAATCACCCTACACGTTTTTAGTTCAAATTTCTTCTTTGTCATAATTTTAATAGCCAAATATGACATTTTTGACCCCTGTACAAGAATTACCTAAAAATCGTCCACTCCCAAATTCGAATCTCTTGCTAGATGATGCCTTATCAAGTAAGCAAAACATGCAGGTCCTGTGTGATGGGCTGGCACATGAGACTGTTTATACTTATCACAGTTATGAGCAACAAAATGCTCAAATTAGTCTACACATCTGCATACTCTCGTCAGAGCCTTGAATGCTTGCAACGAATTGGTGTAGATGAAGGCTCAGGCCAATATTAAGGTATTTAGCCCCACTTGGTAGCTGTCCATGCACAATTTTCGAACAACTTATGCACATTTGATAAGAAGGAACGTTTCATGTGCTGGCTCAAATATTGTATGTCCAATCATTAGTTTAACAGTAACGTTGAATCTATGTTATTTCGAGAGTGATTAATACATGTATTCTCAAGACTATGACACTAAAGCCAAAGGTGCATACATCACTCATTAGATGAGTCGGCAATTGAAACATGTCAATAGAATGCATGCAACATTTACATGACATTGTATCAACTTTGTGAGATCAGAACACACATTCGTTTTGTAACTTTTGGACGCATAGCGAACAGTACCACACCAAATAAATGTTTTAACTGATAGTGCTTACATTATCTAGAACCAACAATTAAATAACCTAACACCCCATCTCCTTTCCACTGTTTGGTCAGGTGAAACCGAGCTGGCCAAGAACCTACTTAATAAAAAAAATGAAAGGGCAATTGGCCAAAAAACCTTAAAAAAAAAGGTAAAAGAGAAAATAAAAAAATGCAAGAAAAAAAAAAGAGAAGGGGACTTTCCTTACGAATCCTCCCTCGGAGAAATTCGCTTGACGACAAGCCCTTCTCTAAGGGCTCGTCATGCACTGTCCAAAAAATGTTTGGACATAGTAGGCAAAACACATAAATTCAACAAGCAGTGAATCATTCGACTTAAATGTATAGAAGTTATTAATTTATTTTGGCTAAAATAAAGCCACTTTAGATATTTCAAATTTCTGCTTTATAATTTCGATGTATTCGTCAATAGAAAAATAAGATTAAGTGCAAATATTAAAATCCCGTTTCTTAAGAAAGATATCTCTGATTTTGACTGGTTTGAAGTGTTAATCGCCAAAAGTTATCTCCCTTAACACATGGTTCCTACTTCTATTTAGATGTATTCTATACCTAAAGGTCAGTCTAATGCATACAAAGTGCAAGAAAAACCCTCATGGCACAGGTTCGAACCCTGTATATAAAAAAAAAAAACAACAAAAAACTTTTTTTTGTCTATTTTTTTGCCTCTTTTTTAATTTCTTCTATTTTCATTCTGTGGTTGGTGCATGTGTGCTTTATATCATTATCAACATTTTTTTCAGCCATATAACTATGGTCAATTATCAGGTAACAGTGCTTTTGGACAGGTTGCTTTCAAATGGTTTAGCAATTCTTAGTGCAAACTACTATTATATTCATACGGTGTGTGTGCAAGGCGCAATTACCCAGATAAGACTGTACATATGCACGGGCAAATCAATTTTTTACAGTTTATCTATTCAATGAGTGGCAACTTTTCATAAGCTGGTTCAATTGTTTTTCGTTTTTAGTGTCTATAATGTGGTGTACTGCAATAATGCACATTCAAAATTGAAACGATAGCCCAGTTACAATGTAAAAGTGGGCCACTATGGGGCCACCACTGCATTCTAATGAATGGGTGCAGCTGTTGTTGACGTTTTTGTTGCTGCTTCCACTGCACGTGCATGCTAGCGCGCATGCGTGTGTGTTGGAAAGGAGAACTCAGGAGCATGGTAAGACACATGAATACACGTCAATTTTTGCGAAAAGACGTTTTACTTGCATCTACACAGGCATTAATGATGGTGAAACTGGTCAATAAAACATTAATTGTGGGCACACATTATAATCTTTAATTAAATGTCATCAACCTTTGTTTCTAATTAAAATAAGAGAATCACCACAACTTTTAACTAGAGAATGGCTGTTATATAAAGAAATGCGCCAGCTCTCATGTGATTTTGACACTAATTGGATTTTTTATCAACCGATGCTCAGAGGCGCCTGCTCGTGTGTGCAGCCACGCCAGGGCATTCGCTGCCTGAACAACAAACATAGGATGAGTGTAGATAATGGCGCTTGCAAAAAATAAGTAATTGAGCCCCACTTGAGAGCGAATTTACGCATGTGCGATACTTACCAAAAACTCATTGCTGGCCATTAAATGTCACCAACCTAAGTTAGTTTAGGTGGCTTAGGCTGCTGTCCGTTCTAAGGCGGTGGTTCTGTTGTTGTTGACTTTTTGTTTATTGTTCTTCCCATTGTGGGAGTCTGTAATTGTTCTATGTTTTGTTGTATGTTACTTTATGTCCGTTCTAGTATTGCAATCATCTTGATGGGGAAGAGAGAGCTGGTTGCTTTGCTTGATTTGTCTTCCTGGTGTCTCGTGATTGTTGAGCTGCTCTTCCTCGCGTAGCTAAGGGGTTGTCTGCAGTTTGTGATAGTGGTATTTCCTGATCATACTCACTATTTTTGATCTGAAAAAGAGAGAACTACGACTACTTTTTATAAGAAAATGGTTGCTTAGTAAAGAAATGGGCCAGCTCATGCGACTTTTAATCCTAATTGAATATTTCATCAGCCCATGCTCAGATTGTGGGTGCATGTACGCTGCCTCGCCAGAATCTTTACTGCTTACACACACATAAAATGGGTGTAGATAATGATTCAGGACAAATTTACGGCATCTAGCCCTACATCGTGCCTGCCAATGCATGTTCAATGAGTGACCCTACGCATGTGCGATTTACACCAGAAACTCATGCGCTGGCTTTTAATAAGTTTCCATTAAATGCCATCAACCATAGTACTTTGTTTTGATCTGAAATAAGAGAATATCCACTACTTTCATACAAAAATGGTCGTTTTTCTTAAAATAAAATCGGCCAGCTCATGCGACTTTTGATCCTTTTTGAATGTGCTTAGGCGCAATATCCCCAGAACACTCAATGCACTCACACACATAGAATGGGTGTAGGTAAAGGCTCAGGTCAAAATTAGGACATCTAGCTCCATTAGGTAGCTGACCATGCATGTTTAAATAGTGACTTTACGCATTTGCGTTTAATATAAAAAAAACTCATGCATTGGCTCAAATGTAGTATATACACTGTAGGTACGTAAAGTGTCACAGGAACGTTGCGTGATTTCTTCGTAGAACTGTGACACATGGCAGCAATATTTTTTCTGCACAAATGTCCTACACCTCAAGCAGTGTTATAGGGGCATACATATTACAGAGCTCATTCACTCAATCAAAATCAAACAACAGAATCTAGGGCGAAGATTTGGCGCCAGTAAAATGCATTTAAGTCTCCCCCTGGTAGCTTAGGCTGCTGTCTGTTCTAAGGCAGTGGTTTTGTTGGTGTTGTGATATATTGTTCTGTGGCTCTTCCTCACGGTGCCGTGGCTTGGTCTTTGGTGTGTGATTGTGGTATTTCCTGATCATGCTCACTTACTTTTTGGATGTATGTAGGGTGTAGCAGTATGTACGCAAAAGTTGCATTCTGTTTCCTTGAGCCTGTGTTTAAGGAACTTTTCATGGCGTTAATCATGGCAAGATGTAGCCCTCAGTTTCACTGTATTGCAACCTGGTATCGGGTTGTCATAGTTTCCGTGACGTACTTGCCATGTGACTATAGTAATGTGAGATCTGATTCCACGGAGTTGGCCAAGGATATCCAAATGCCTTATTATTGACACTGTAGTTTCGTATTTCATCTAATCTCGTAGAAACAATCACCCTACACGTTTTTAGTTCAAATTTCTTCTTTGTCATAATTTTAATAGCCAAATATTACATTTTTGACCCCTGTACAAGAATTACCTAAAAATCGTCCACTCCCAAATTCGAATCTCTTGCTAGATGATGCCTTATCAAGTAAGCAAAACATGCAGGTCCTGTGTGATGGGCTGGCACATGAGACTGTTTATACTTATCACAGTTATGAGCAGCAAAATGCTCAAATTAGTCTACACATCTGCATAGACTCGCCAGAGCCTTGAATGCTTGCAACTAATTGGTGTAGATGAAGGCTCAGGCCAATATTAAGGTATTTAGCCCCACTTGGTAGCTGTCCATGCACAATTTTCGAACAACTTATGCACATTTGATAAGAAGGAACGTTTCATGTGCTGGCTCAAATATTGTATGTCCAATCATTAGTTTAACAGTAACGTTGAATCTATGTTATTTCGAGAGTGATTAATACATGTATTCTCAAGACTATGACACTAAAGCCAAAGGTGCATACATCACTCATTAGATGAGTCGGCAATTGAAACATGTCAATAGAATGCATGCAACATTTACATGACATTGTATCAACTTTGAGATCAGAACACACATTCGTTTTGTAACTTTTGGACGCATAGCGAACAGTACCACACCAAATAAATGTTTTAACTGATAGTGCTTACATTATATAGAACCAGCAATTAAATAACCTAACACCCCATCTCCTTTCCACTGTTTGGTCAGGTGAAACCGAGTTGGCCAAGAACCTACTTAATAAAAAAAATGAAAGGGCAATTGGCCAAAAAACCTTAAAAAAGGTAAAAGAGAAAATAAAAAAATGCAAGAAAAAAAAAGAGAAGGGGACTTTCCTTACGAATCCTCCCTCAGAGAAATTCGCTTGACGACAAGCCCTTCTCTAAGGGCTCGTCATGCACTGTCCAAAAAATGTTTGGACATAGTAGGCAAAGCACATAAATTCAACAAGCAGTGAATCATTCGACTTAAATGTATAGAAGTTATTAATTTATTTTGGCTAAAATAAAGCCACTTTAGATATTTCAAATTTCTGCTTTATAATTTCGATGTATTCGTCAATAGAAAAATAAGATTAAGTGCAAATATTAAAATCCCGTTTCTTAAGAAAGATATCTCTGATTTTGACTGGTTTGAATAGTTTCTCGCCAAAAGTTACCTCCCTTAACACATGGCTCCTACTGCTATTTAGATGTATTCTATACCTAAAGGTTATTAGGCCCAAATAGCTGAGGGGTTTAGAGCGTCAGTCTAATGCATACAAAGTGCAAAAAAACCCTCATGGCACAGGTTCGAACCCTGTATATATAAAAAAAAAAAAAAAACTTTTTTGGTCTATTTTTTTGGCTCTTTTTTAATTTCTTCTATTTTCATTTTGTGGTTGGTGCATGTGTGCTTTATATCATTATCAACATTTTTTTCAGCCATATAACTATGGTCAATTATCAGGTAACAGTGCTTTTGGACAGGTTGCTTTCAAATGGTTTAGCAATTCTTAGTGCAAACTACTATTATATTCATACGGTGTGTGTGCAAGGCGCAATTACCCAGATAAGACTGTACATATGCACGGGCAAATCAATTTTTTACAGTTTATCTATTCAATGAGTGGCAACTTTTCATAAGCTGGTTCAATTGTTTTTCGTTTTTAGTGTCTATAATGTGGTGTACTGCAATAATGCACATTCAAAATTGAAACGATAGCCCAGTTACAATGTTAAAGTGGGCCACTATGGGGCCACCACTGCATTCTAATGAATGGGTGCAGCTGTTGTTGACGTTTTTGTTGCTGCTTCCACTGCACGTGCATGCTAGCGCGCATGCGTTTGTGTTGGAAAGGAGAACTCAGGAGCATGGTAAGACACATGAATACAAGTCAATTTTTGCGAAAAGACGTTTTACTTGCATCTACACAGGCATTAATGATGGTGAAACTGGTCAATAAAACATTAATTGTGGGCACACATTATAATCTTTAATTAAATGTCATCAACCTTTGTTTCTAATTAAAATAAGAGAATCACCACAACTTTTAACTAGAGAATGGCTGTTATATAAAGAAATGCGCCAGCTCTCATGTGATTTTGACACTAATTGGATTTTTTTATCAACCGATGCTCAGAGGCGCCTGCTCGTGTGTGCAGCCACGCCAGGGCATTCGCTGCCTGAACAAACATAGGATGAGTGTAGATAATGGCTCTTGCAAAAAAAAAGTAATTGAGGCCAACTTGAGAGAGAATTTACGCATGTGCGATACTTACCAAAAACTCATTGCTGGCCATTAAATGTCACCAACCTAAGTTAGTTTAGGTGGCTTAGGCTGGTGTCCGTTCTAAGGCGGTGGTTCTGTTGTTGTTGACTTTTTGTTTATTAGCACTCCCATTGTGGGAGTCTGTAATTGTTCTATGTTTTGTTGTATGTTACTTTATGTCCGTTCTAGTATTGCAATCATCTTGATGGGGAAGAGAGAGCTGGTTGCTTTGCTTGATTTGTCTTCCTGGTGTCTCGTGATTGTTGAGCTGCTCTTCCTCGTGGTGCTAAGGGGTTGTCTGCAGTTTGTGATAGTGGTATTTCCTGATCATACTCACTATTTTTGATCTGAAAAAAAGAGAACTACGACTACTTTTTATAAGAAAATGGTTGCTTAGTAAAGAAATGGGCCAGCTCATGCGACTTTTAATCCTAATTGAATATTTCATCAGCCCATGCTCAGATTGTGGGTGCATGTACGCTGCCTCGCCAGAATCTTTACTGCTTACACACACATAAAATGGGTGTAGATAATGATTCAGGACAAATTTACGGCATCTAGCCCTACATCGTGGCTGCCAATGCATGTTCAATGAGTGACCCTACGCATGTGCGATTTACACCAGAAACTCATGCGCTGGCTTTTAATAAGTTTCCATTAAATGCCATCAACCATAGTACTTTGTTTTGATCTGAAATAAGAGAATATCCACTACTTTCATACAAAAATGGTCGTTTTTCTTAAAATAAAATCGGCCAGCTCATGCGACTTTTGATCCTTTTTGAATGTGCTTAGGCGCAATATCCCCAGAACACTCAATGCACTCACACACATAGAATGGGTGTAGGTAAAGGCTCAGGTCAAAATTAGGACATCTAGCTCCATTAGGTAGCTGACCATGCATGTTTAAAGAGTGACTTTACGCATTTGCGTTTAATACCAAAAAAACTCATGCATTGGCTCAAATGTAGTATATACACTGTAGGTACGTAAAGTGTCACAGGAACGTTGCGTGATTTCTTCGTAGAACTGCGACACATGGCAGCAATATTTTTTCTGCACAAATGTCCTACACCTCATGCAGTGTTATAGGGGCATACATATTACAGAGCTCATTCACTCAATCAAAATCAAACAACAGAATCTAGGGCGAAGATTTGGCGTCAGTAAAATGCATTTAAGTCTCCCCCTGGTAGCTTAGGCTGCTGTCTGTTCTAAGGCAGTGGTTTTGTTGGTGTTGTGATATATTGTTCTGTGGCTCTTCCTCACGGTGCCGTGGCTTGGTCTTTGGTGTGTGATTGTGGTATTTCCTGATCATGCTCACTTACTTTTTGGATGTATGTAGGGTGTAGCAGTATGTACGCAAAAGTTGCATTCTGTTTCCTTGAGCCTGTGTTTAAGGAACTTTTCATGGCGTTAATCATGGCAAGATGTAGCCCTCAGTTTCACTGTATTGCAACCTGGTATCGGGTTGTCATAGTTTCTGTGACGTACTTGCCATGTGACTATAGTAATGTGAGATCTGATTCCACGGAGTTGGTCAAGGATATCCAAATGCCTTATTATTGACACTGTAGTTTCGTATTTCATCTAATCTCGTAGAAACAATCACCCTACACGTTTTTAGTTCAAATTTCTTCTTTGTCATAATTTTAATAGCCAAATATTACATTTTTGACCCCTGTACAAGAATTACCTAAATATCGTCCACTCCCAAATTCGAATCTCTTGCTAGATGATGCCTTATCAAGTAAGCAAAACATGCAGGTCCTGTGTGATGGGCTGGCACATGAGACTGTTTATACTTATCACAGTTATGAGCAGCAAAATGCTCAAATTAGTCTACACATCTGCATAGACTCGCCAGAGCCTTGAATGCTTGCAACGAATTGGTGTAGATGAAGGCTCAGGCCAATATTAAGGTACTTAGCCCCACTTGGTAGCTGTCCATGCACAATTTTCGAACAACTTATGCACATTTGATAAGAAGGAACGTTTCATGTGCTGGCTCAAATATTGTATGTCCAATCATTAGTTTAACAGTAACGTTGAATCTATGTTATTTCAAGAGTGATTAATACATGTATTCTCAAGACTATGACACTGAAGCCAAAGGTGCATACATCACTCATTAGATGAGTCGGCAATTGAAACATGTCAATAGAATGCATGCAACATTTACATGACATTGTATCAACTTTGAGATCAGAACACACATTCGTTTTGTAACTTTTGGACGCATAGTGAACAGTACCACACCAAATAAATGTTTTAACTGATAGTGCTTACATTACATAGAACCAGCAATTAAATAACCTAACACCCCATCTCCTTTCCACTGTTTGGTCAGGTAAAACCGAGCTGGCCAAGAACCTACTTAATAAAAAAAATGAAAGGGCAATTGGCCAAAAAACCTTAAAAAAAGGTAAAAGAGAAAATAAAAAAAATGCAAGAAAAAAAAAAGAGAAGGGGACTTTCCTTACGAATCCTCCCTCGGAGAAATTCGCTTGACGACAAGCCCTTCTCTAAGGGCTCGTCATGCACTGTCCAAAAAATGTTTGGACATAGTAGGCAAAGCACATAAATTCAACAAGCAGTGAATCATTCGACTTAAATGTATAGAAGTTATTAATTTTTTTGGCAAAAATAAAGCCACTTTAGATATTTCAAATTTCTGCTTTATAATTTCGATGTATTCGTCAATAGAAAAATAAGATTAAGTGCAAATATTAAAATCCCGTTTCTTAAGAAAGATATCTCTGATTTTGACTGGTTTGAATTGTTAATCGCCAAAAGTTATCTCCCTTAACACATGGTTCCTACTGCTATTTAGATGTATTCTATACCTAAAAGTTATTAGGCCCAAATAGCTGAGGGGTTTAGAGCGTCAGTCTAATGCATATAAAGTGCAAAAAAAACCCTCATGGCACAGGTTCGAACCCTGTATATAAAAAAAACAAACAAAAAACTTTTTTTGTCTATTTTTTTGCCTCTTTTTTAATTTCTTCTATTTTCATTCTGTGGTTGGTGCATGTGTGCTTTATATCATTATCAACCTTTTTTTAGCCATATAACTATGGTCAATTATCAGGTAACAGTGCTTTTGGACAGGTTGCTTTCAAATGGTTTAGCAATTCTTAGTGCAAACTACTATTATATTCATACGGTGTGTGTGCAAGGCGCAATTACCCAGATAAGACTGTACATATGCACGGGCAAATCAATTTTTACAGTTTATCTATTCAATGAGTGGCAACTTTTCATAAGCTGGTTCAATTGTTTTTCGTTTTTAGTGTCTATAATGTGGTGTACTGCAATAATGCACATTCAAAATTGAAACGATAGCCCAGTTACAATGTTAAAGTGGGCCACAATGGGGCCACCACTGCATTCTAATGAATTGGTGCAGCTGTTGTTGACGTTTTTGTTGCTGCTTCCACTGTACGTGCATGCTAGCGCGCATGCGTGTGTGTTGGAAAGGAGAACTCAGGAGCATGGTAAGACACATGAATACACGTCAATTTTTGCGAAAAGACGTTTTACTTGCATCTACACAGGCATTAATGATGGTGAAATTGGTCAATAAAACATTAATTGTGGGCACACATTATAATCTTTAATTAAATGTCATCAACCTTTGTTTCTAATTAAAATAAGATAATCACCACAACTTTTAACTAGAGAATGGCTGTTATATAAAGAAATGCGCCAGCTCTCATGTGATTTTGACACTAATTGGATTTTTTATCAACCGATGCTCAGAGGCGCCTGCTCGTGTGTGCAGCCACGCCAGGGCATTCGCTGCCTGAACAAACATAGGATGAGTGTAGATAATGGCTCTTGCAAAAAATAAGTAATTGAGCCCCACTTGAGAGCGAATTTACGCATGTGCGATACTTACCAAAAACTCATTGCTGGCCATTAAATGTCACCAACCTAAGTTAGTTTAGGTGGCTTAGGCTGCTGTCCGTTCTAAGGTGGTGGTTCTGTTGTTGTTGACTTTTTGTTTATTGTTACTCCCATTGTGGGAGTCTGTAATTGATCTATGTTTTGTTGTATGTTACTTTATGTCCGTTCTAGTATTGCAATCATCTTGATGGGGAAGAGAGAGCTGGTTGCTTTTCTTGATTTGTCTTCCTGGTGTCTCGTGATTGTTCAGCTGCTCTTCCTCGCGGTGCCAAGGGGTTGTCTGCAGTTTGTGATAGTGGTATTTCCTGATCATACTCACTATTTTTGATCTGAAAAAAAGATAACTACGACTACTTTTTATAAGAAAATGGTTGCTTAGTAAATAAATGGGCCAGCTCATGCGACTTTTAATCCTAATTGAATATTTCATCAGCCCATGCTCAGATTGTGGGTGCATGTACGCTGCCTCGCCAGAATCTTTACTGCTTACACACACATAAAATGGGTGTAGATAATGATTCAGGACAAATTTAAGGCATCTAGCCCTACATCGTGCCTGCCAATGCATGTTCAATGAGTGACCCTACGCATGTGCGATTTACACCAGAAACTCATGCGCTGGCTTTTAATAAGTTTCCATTAAATGCCATCAACCATAGTACTTTGTTTTGATCTGAAATAAGAGAATATCCACTACTTTCATACAAAAATGGTCGTTTTTCTTAAAATAAAATCGGCCAGCTCATGCGACTTTTGATCCTTTTTGAATGTGCTTAGGCGCAATATCCCCAGAACACTCAATGCACTCACACACATAGAATGGGTGTAGGTAAAGGCTCAGGTCAAAATTAGGACATCTAGCTCCATTAGGTAGCTGACCATGCATGTTTAAAGAGTGACTTTACGCATTTGCGTTTAATACCAAAAAAACTCATGCATTGGCTCAAATGTAGTATATACACTGTAGGTACGTAAAGTGTCACAGGAACGTTGCGTGATTTCTTCGTAGAACTGCGACACATGGCAGCAATATTTTTTCTGCACAAATGTCCTACACCTCATGCAGTGTTATAGGGGCATACATATTACAGAGCTCATTCACTCAATCAAAATCAAACAACAGAATCTAGGGCGAAGATTTGGCGCCAGTAAAATGCATTTAAGTCTCCCCCTGGTAGCTTAGGCTGCTGTCTGTTCTAAGGCAGTGGTTTTGTTGGTGTTGTGATATATTGTTCTGTGGCTCATCCTCACGGTGCCGTGGCTTGGTCTTTGGTGTGTGATTGTGGTATTTCCTGATCATTCTCACTTACTTTTTGGATGTATGTAGGGTGTAGCAGTATGTACGCAAAAGTTGCATTCTGTTTCCTTGAGCATGTGTTTAAGGAACTTTTCATGGCGTTAATCATGGCAAGATGTAGCCCTCAGTTTCACTGTATTGCAACCTGGTATCGGGTTGTCATAGTTTCTGTGACGTACTTGCCATGTGACTATAGTAATGTGAAATCTGATTCCACGGAGTTGGCCAAGGATATCCAAATGCCTTATTAATTGACACTGTAGTTTCGTATTTCATCTAATCTCGTAGAAACAATCACCCTACACGTTTTTTAGTTCAAATTTCTTCTTTGTCATAATTTTAATAGCCAAATATTACATTTTTGACCCCTGTACAAGAATTACCTAAAAATCGTCCACTCCCAAATTCGAATCTCTTGCTAGATGATGCCTTATCAAGTAAGCAAAACATGCAGGTCCTGTGTGATGGGCTGGCACATGAGACTGTTTATACTTATCACAGTTATGAGCAGCAAAATGCTCAAATTAGTCTACACATCTGCATAGACTCGCCAGAGCCTTGAATGCTTGCAACGAATTGGTGTAGATGAAGGCTCAGGCCAATATTAAGGTATTTAGCCCCACTTGGTAGCTGTCCATGCACAATTTTCGAACAACTTATGCACAATTGATAAGAAGGAACGTTTCATGTGCTGGCTCAAATATTGTATGTCCAATCATTAGTTAAACAGTAACGTTGAATCTATGTTATTTCGAGAGTGATTAATACATGTATTCTCAAGACTATGACACTAAAGCCAAAGGTGCATACATCACTCATTAGATGAGTCGGCAATTGAAACATGTCAATAGAATGCAAGCAACATTTACATGACATTGTATCAACTGTGAGATCAGAACACACATTCGTTTTGTAACTTTTGGACGCATAGCGAACAGTACCACACCAAATAAATGTTTTAACTGATAGTGCTTACATTATATAGAACCAGCAATTAAATAACCTAACACCCCATCTCCTTTCCACTGTTTGGTCAGGTGAAACCGAGCTGGCCAAGAACCTACTTAATAAAAAAATGAAAGGGCAATTGGCCAAAAAACCTTAAAAAAAAGGTAAAAGAGAAAATAAAAAAATGCAAGAAAAAAAAGAGAAGGGGACTTTCCTTACGAATCCTCCCTCGGAGAAATTCGCTTGACGACAAGCCCTTCTCTAAGGGCTCGTCATGCACTGTCCAAAAAATGTTTGGACATAGTAGGCAAAGCACATAAATTCAACAAGCAGTGAATCATTCGACTTAAATGTATAGAAGTTATTTATTTATTTTGGCCACTTTAGATATTTCAAATTTCTGCTTTATAATTTCGATGTATTCGTCAATAGAAAAATAAGATTAAGTGCAAATATTAAATCCCGTTTCTTAAGAAAGATATCTCTGATTTTGACTGGTTTGAATTGTTAATCGCCAAAAGTTATCTCCCTTAATACATGGTCCCTACTGCTATTTAGATGTATTCTATACCTAAAGGTTATTAGGCACAAATAGCTGAGGGGTTTAGAGCGTCAGTCTAATGCATACAAAGTGCAAAAAACCCCTCATGGCACAGGTTCGAACCCTGTATATATAAAAACACAAACTAAAAACTTTTTTTGTCTATTTTTTGCCTCTTTTTTAATTTCTTCTATTTTCATTCTGTGGTTGGTGCATGTGTGCTTTATATCATTATCAACATTTTTTTCAGCCATATAACTATGGTCAATTATCAGGTAACAGTGCTTTTGGACAGGTTGCTTTCAAATGGTTTAGCAATTCTTAGTGCAAACTACTATTATATTCATACGGTGTGTGTGCAAGGCGCAATTACCCAGATAAGACTGTACATATGCACGGGCAAATCAATTTTTTACAGTTTATCTATTCAATGAGTGGCAACTTTCATAAGCTGGTTCAATTGTTTTTCGTTTTTAGTGTCTATAATGTGGTGTACTGCAATAATGCACATTCAAAATTGAAACGATAGCCCAGTTACAATGTTAAAGTGGGCCACTATGGGGCCACCACTGCATTCTAATGAATGGGTGCAGCTGTTGTTGACGTTTTTGTTGCTGCTTCCACTGCACGTGCATGCTAGCGCGCATGCGTGTGTGTTGGAAAGGAGAACTCAGGAGCATGGTAAGACACATGAATACACGTCAATTTTTGCGAAAAGACGTTTTACTTGCATCTACACAGGCATTAATGATGGTGAAACTGGTCAATAAAACATTGATTGTGGGCACACATTATAATCTTTAATTAAATGTCATCAACCTTTGTTTCTAATTAAAATAAGAGAATCACCACAACTTTTAACTAGAGAATGGCTGTTATATAAAGAAATGCGCCAGCTCTCATGTGATTTTGACACTAATTGGATTTTTTATCAACCGATGCTCAGAGGCGCCTGCTCGTGTGTGCAGCCACGCCAGGGCATTCGCTGCCTGAACAAACATAGGATGAGTGTAGATAATGGCTCTTGCAAAAAATAAGTAATTGAGCCCCACTTGAGAGCGAATTTACGCATGTGCGATACTTACCAAAAACTCATTGCTGGCCATTAAATGTCACCAACCTAAGTTAGTTTAGGTGGCTTAGGCTGCTGTCCGTTCTAAGGCGGTGGTTCTGTTGTTGTTGACTTTTTGTTTATTGTTACTCCCATTGTGGGAGTCTGTAATTGATCTATGTTTTGTTGTATGTTACTTTATGTCCGTTCTAGTATTGCAATCATCTTGATGGGGAAGAGAGAGCTGGTTGCTTTTCTTGATTTGTCTTCCTGGTGTCTCGTGATTGTTGAGCTGCTCTTCCTCGCGGTGCTAAGGGGTTGTCTGCAGTTTGTGATAGTGGTATTTCCTGATCATACTCACTATTTTTGATCTGAAAAAAAGATAACTACGACTACTTTTTATAAGAAAATGGTTGCTTAGTAAAGAAATGGGCCAGCTCATGCGACTTTTAATCCTAATTGAATATTTCATCAGCCCATGCTCAGATTGTGGGTGCATGTACGCTGCCTCGCCAGAATCTTTACTGCTTACACACACATAAAATGGGTGTAGATAATGATTCAGGACAAATTTAAGGCATCTAGCCCTACATCGTGCCTGCCAATGCATGTTCAATGAGTGACCCTACGCATGTGCGATTTACACCAGAAACTCATGCGCTGGCTTTTAATAAGTTTCCATTAAATGCCATCAACCATAGTACTTTGTTTTGATCTGAAATAAGAGAATATCCACTACTTTCATACAAAAATGGTCGTTTTTCTTAAAATAAAATCGGCCAGCTCATGCGACTTTTGATCCTTTTTGAATGTGCTTAGGCGCAATATACCCAGGAAACTCAATGCACTCACACACATAGAATGGGTGTAGGTAAAGGCTCAGGTCAAAATAAGGACATTTAGCTCCATTAGGTAGCTGACCATGCATGTTTAAAGAGTGACTTTACGCATTTGCGTTTAATACCAAAAAAACTCATGCATTGGCTCAAATGTAGTATACGAGGGCTGTTCAAATATGAATGCAAGTAGCTTCATAACTTTCTTCACATATATGCTACGACAAAATGTTATACCTTTCTGGAAAGCTCTATTTGTCGCCTTTAAAATGGCACCAAACATAAAAAAACACTAACTATATTTCTCGAGTTACAGACTCTTATATAAAGGCCATTCCTGTATACTGAAGATTTTCTGAAGCAAATTGCAATGCACGTTTTGGTACATCTATGATATAGTGTCATATCTCTGTAAGTTTTAGACAAAATGGCACCAAATTTTAAATGCAAGTTTAAGTAACAATTTAAAAGTTGCTTGCAGGAAAAAGTTTATATAATCCTGTTTCAATCTCGAGTAAACGGGCACGTGTGTGACGTCATTAATTTTATGATAAACGTCATTTTGAGTTATCTACTGGTGATGGAATAATAAATATCGCTGTGTCGTTTTCTTTGCGTTTTGCTGAAAACATGCTAAATATGTCATAAGGAAGTTTTCAAAATAATCCGTCCTCTATTTACAGAGTTATCCCACTTTATATAATTTTTCAAGCATGTTTCTGCTTCTTAATGACGTGTTTACATTAATTAAGATATGTTCAATCTGTCTAGTTCTCAAGACCAGGTAAGTAATTTTATTGTAAATAATGCCTAAAGTGGCCAAACTTAAAGTTTACGTTCAAATTTAGAACAAAGCTGCAATGTTATGATAAAAAATTAATTTTAATTCTATAACCCCTTTCACTTAAGGTATTTTTGACTTGATAAAAATGCTTTTCAGCGGTTAAAAAATACCCACTATCCATCAATAATTTGTAGCAACAACTCAGTATGAGCGATCAACATATTGTCTTTGAGTTGAAACTAGTTAATTGATGTTTCGTGCATTTTGTTATAGATAAGTTTAACTGAAAACTGAAAGGTGATGTTTTGTTTACCATTTATTTGCAAGCATAAAGAGACTTTAGTGAAAACGATTCGTTGTAATTTAACAAAAGCATGTCGGATTTTCGCAACTTTCACAGAATCATTATGTAAGAGTATGGGGATACTTCCTTCAAAATTTCAAGACATTTCACCTGTTCTTCGAAGAATTATACGCTCGTCTCTATCACTGGTAGATGTTCGAAGCATTGAGTTTGTTAGTATACACACGTGACCCTCATTCAAAGGGCTATAACTCGATAAATATACTGTATTTTTCTTTTGGTCTGGTGCCACTTTAAATGTGACATACAGTCCTATATAGAAACGTTTACCATTTTTTCGTAGCATATATGTGAAGAAAGTTATGAAGCCACTTGCATTCATATTTGAACAGCCCTCGTATACACTGTAGGTACGTAAAGTGTCACAGGAACGTTGCGTGATTTCTTCGTAGAACTGCGACACATGGCAGCAATATTTTTTCTGCACAAATGTCCTACACCTCATGCAGTGTTATAGGGGCATACATATTACAGAGCTCATTCACTCAATCAAAATCAAACAACAGAACCTAGGGCGAAGATTTGGCGCCAGTAAAATGCATTTAAGTCTCCCCCTGGTAGCTTAGGCTGCTGTCTGTTCTAAGGCAGTGGTTTTGTTGGTGTTGTGATATATTGTTCTGTGGCTCATCCTCACGGTGCCGTGGCTTGGTCTTTGGTGTGTGATTGTGGTATTTCCTGATCATTCTCACTTACTTTTTGGATGTATGTAGGGTGTAGCAGTATGTACGCAAAAGTTGCATTCTGTTTCCTTGAGCCTGTGTTTAAGGAACTTTTCATGGCGTTAATCATGGCAAGATGTAGCCCTCAGTTTCACTGTATTGCAACCTGGTATCGGGTTGTCATAGTTTCTGTGACGTACTTGCCATGTGACTATAGTAATGTGAGATCTGATTCCACGGAGTTGGCCAAGGATATCCAAATGCCTTATTATTGACACTGTAGTTTCGTATTTCATCTAATCTCGTAGAAACAATCACCCTACACGTTTTTAGTTCAAATTTCTTCTTTGTCATAATTTTAATAGCCAAATATTACATTTTTGACCCCTGTACAAGAATTACCTAAAAATCGTCCACTCTCAAATTCGAATCTCTTGCTAGATGATGCCTTATCAAGTAAGCAAAACATGCAGGTCCTGTGTGATGGGCTGGCACATGAGACTGTTTATACTTATCACAGTTATGAGCAGCAAAATGCTCAAAAATAGTCTACACATCTGCATAGACTCGTCAGAGCCTCGAATGCTTGCAACGAATTGGTGTAGATGAAGGCTCAGGCCAATATTAAGGTATTTAGCCCCACTTGGTAGCTGTCCATGCACAATTTTCGAACAACTTATGCACAATTGATAAGAAGGAACGTTTCATGTGCTGGCTCAAATATTGTATGTCCAATCATTAGTTTAACAGTAACGTTGAATCTATGTTATTTCGAGAGTGATTAATACATGTATTCTCAAGACTATGACACTAAAGCCAAAGGTGCATACATCACTCATTAGATGAGTCGGCAATTGAAACATGTCAATAGAATGCATGCAACATTTACATGACATTGTATCAACTTTGAGATCAGAACACACATTCGTTTTGTAACTTTTGGACGCATAGCGAACAGTACCACACCAAATAAATGTTTTAACTGATAGTGCTTACATTATATAGAACCAGCAATTAAATAACCTAACACCCCATCTCCTTTCCACTGTTTGGTCAGGTGAAACCGAGCTTGCCAAGAACCTACTTAATAAAAAAAATGAAAGGGCAATTGGCCAAAAAAACTTAAAAAAGGTAAAAGAGAAATAAAAAAAATGCAAGAAAAAAAAGAGAAGGGGACTTTCCTTACGAATCCTCCCACCAGAGAAATTCGCTTGACGACAAGCCCTTCTCTAAGGGCTCGTCATGCACTGTCCAAAAAATGTTTGGACATAGTAGGCAACGCACATAAATTCAACAAGCAGTGAATCATTCGACTTAAATGTATAGAAGTTATTATTTTATTTTGGCTAAAATAAAGCCACTTTAGACATTTCAAATTTCTGCTTTATAATTTCGATGTATTCGTCAATAGAAAAATAAGATTAAGTGCAAATATTAAAATCCCGTTTCTTAAGAAAGATATCTCTGATTTTGACTGGTTTGAATTGTTAATCGCCAAAAGTTATCTCCCTTAATACATGGTACCTACTGCTATTTAGATGTATTCTATACCTAAAGGTTATTAGGCCCAAATAGCTGAGGGGTTTAGAGCGTCAGTCTAATGCATACAAAGTGCAAAAATACCCCTCATGGCACAGGTTCGAACCCTGTATATAAAAAAACAAACAAAAAACTTTTTTTGTCTATTTTTTGCCTCTTTTTTAATTTCTTCTATTTTCATTCTGTGGTTGGTGCATGTGTGCTTTATATCATTATCAACATTTTTTTCAGCCATATAACTATGGTCAATTATCAGGTAACAGTGCTTTTGGACAGGTTGCTTTCAAATGGTTTAGCAATTCTTAGTGCAAACTACTATTATATTCATACGGTGTGTGTGCAAGGCGCAATTACCCAGATAAGACTGTACATATGCACGGGCAAATCAATTTTTTACAGTTTATCTATTCAATGAGTGGCAACTTTTCATAAGCTGGTTCAATTGTTTTTCGTTTTTAGTGTCTATAATGTGGTGTACTGCAATAATGCACATTCAAAATTGAAACGATAGCCCAGTTACAATGTTAAAGTGGGCCACTATGGGGCCACCACTGCATTCTAATGAATGGGTGCAGCTGTTGTTGACGTTTTTGTTGCTGCTTCCACTGCACGTGCATGCTAGCGCGCATGCGTGTGTGTTGGAAAGGAGAACTCAGGAGCATGGTAAGACACATGAATACACGTCAATTTTTGCGAAAAGACGTTTTACTTGCATCTACACAGGCATTAATGATGGTGAAACTGGTCAATAAAACATTAATTGTGGGCACACATTATAATCTTTAATTAAATGTCATCAACCTTTGTTTCTAATTAAAATAAGAGAATCACCACAACTTTAAACTAGAGAATGGCTGTTATATAAAGAAATGCGCCAGCTCTCATGTGATTTTGACACTAATTGGATTTTTTATCAACTGATGCTCAGAGGCGCCTGCTCGTGTGTGCAGCCACGCCAGGGCATTCGCTGCCTGAACAAACATAGGATGAGTGTAGATAATGGCTCTTGCAAAAAATAAGTAATTGAGCCCCTCTTGAGAGCGAATTTACGCATGTGCGATACTTACCAAAAACTCATTGCTGGCCATTAAATGTCACCAACCTAAGTTAGTTTAGGTGGCTTAGGCTGCTGTCCGTTCCAAGGCGGTGGTATTGTTGTTGTTGACTTTTTGTTTATTGTTACTCCCATTGTGGGAGTCTGTAATTGTTCTATGTTTTGTTGTATGTTACTTTATGTCCGTTCTAGTATTGCAATCATCTTGATTGGGAAGAGAGAGCTGGTTGCTTTGCTTGATTTGTCTTCCTGGTGTCTCGTGATTGTTGAGCTGCTCTTCCTCGCGGTGCTAAGGGGTTGTCTGCAGTTTGTGATAGTGGTATTTCCTGATCATACTCACTATTTTTGATCTGAAAAAAAAGAGAACTACGACTACTTTTTATAAGAAAATGGTTGCTTAGTAAAGAAATGGGCCAGCTCATGCGACTTTTAATCCTAATTGAATATTTCATCAGCCCATGCTCAGATTGTGGGTGCATGTACGCTGCCTCGCCAGAATCTTTACTGCTTACACACACATAAAATGGGTGTAGATAATGATTCAGGACAAATTCAAGGCATCTAGCCCTACATCGTGCCTGCCAATGCATGTTCAATGAGTGACCCTACGCATGTGCGATTTACACCAGAAACTCATGCGCTGGCTTTTAATAAGTTTCCATTAAATGCCATCAACCATAGTACTTTGTTTTGATCTGAAATAAGAGAATATCCACTACTTTCATACAAAAATGGTCGTTTTTCTTAAAATAAAATCGGCCAGCTCATGCGACTTTTGATCCTTTTTGAATGTGCTTAGGCGCAATATCCCCAGAACACTCAATGCACTCACACACATAGAATGGGTGTAGGTAAAGGCTCAGGTCAAAATTAGGACATCTAGCTCCATTAGGTAGCTGACCATGCTTGTTTAAAGAGTGACTTTACGCATTTGCGTCTAATACCAAAAAAACTCATGCATTGGCTCAAATGTAGTATATACACTGTAGGTACGTAAAGTGTCACAGGAACGTTGCGTGATTTCTTCGTAGAACTGCGACACATGGCAGCAATATTTTTTCTGCACAAATGTCCTACACCTCATGCAGTGTTATAGGGGCATACATATTACAGAGCTCATTCACTCAATCAAAATCAAACAACAGAATCTAGGGCGAAGATTTGGCGCCAGTAAAATGCATTTAAGTCTCCCCCTGGTAGCTTAGGCTGCTGTCTGTTCTAAGGCAGTGGTTTTGTTGGTGTTGTGATATATTGTTCTGTGGCTCATCCTCACGGTGCCGTGGCTTGGTCTTTGGTGTGTGATTGTGGTATTTCCTGATCATGCTCACTTACTTTTTGGATGTATGTAGGGTGTAGCAGTATGTACGCAAAAGTTGCATTCTGTTTCCTTGAGCCTGTGTTTAAGGAACTTTTCATGGCGTTAATCATGGCAAGATGTAGCCCTCAGTTTCACTGTATTGCAACCTGGTATCGGGTTGTCATAGTTTCTGTGACGTACTTGCCATGTGACTATAGTAATGTGAGATCTGATTCCACGGAGTTGGCCAAGGATATCCAAATGCCTTATTATTGACACTGTAGTTTCGTATTTCATCTAATCTCGTAGAAACAATCACCCTACACGTTTTTAGTTCAAATTTCTTCTTTGTCATAATTTTAATAGCCAAATATTACATTTTTGACCCCTGTACAAGAATTACCTAAAGATCGTCCACTCCCAAATTCGAATCTCTTGCTAGATGATGCCTTATCAAGTAAGCAAAACATTCCGGTCCTGTGTGATGGGCTGGCACATGAGACTGTTTATACTTATCACAGTTATGAGCAGCAAAATGCTCAAATTAGTCTACACATCTGCATAGACTCGCCAGAGCCTTGAATGCTTGCAACGAATTGGTGTAGATGAAGGCTCAGGCCAATATTAAGGTATTTAGCCCCACTTGGTAGCTGTCCATGCACAATTTTCGAACAACTTATGCACATTTGATAAGAAGGAACGTTTCATGTGCTGGCTCAAATATTGTATGTCCAATCATTAGTTTAACAGTAACGTTGAATCTATGTTATTTCGAGAGTGATTAATACATGTATTCTCAAGACTATGACACTAAAGCCAAAGGTGCATACATCACTCATTAGATGAGTCGGCAATTGAAACATGTCAATAGAATGCATGCAACATTTACATGACATTGTATCAACTTTGAGATCAGAACACACATTCGTTTTGTAACTTTTGGACGCATAGCGAACAGTACCACACCAAATAAATGTTTTAACTGATAGTGCTTACATTATATAGAACCAGCAATTAAATAACCTAACACCCCTTCTCCTTTCCACTGTTTGGTCAGGTGAAACCGAGCTGGCCAAGAACCTACTTAATAAAAAAAAAAATGAAAGGGCAATTGGCCAAAAAACCTTAAAAAAAGGTAAAAGAGAAAATAAAAAAATGCAAGAAAAAAAAAAGAGAAGGGGACTTTCCTTACGAATCCTCCCTCGGAGAAATTCGCTTGACGACAAGCCCTTCTCTAAGGGCTCGTCATGCACTGTCCAAAAAATGTTTGGACATAGTAGGCAAAGCACATAAATTCAACAAGCAGTGAATCATTCGACTTAAATGTATAGAAGTTATTAATTTATTTTGGCTAAAATAAAGCCACTTTAGATATTTCGAATTTCTGCTTTATAATTTCGATGTATTCGTCAATAGAAAAATAAGATTAAGTGCAAATATTAAAATCCCGTTTCTTAAGAAAGATATCTCTGATTTTGACTGGTTTGAATTGTTAATCGCCAAAAGTTATCTCCCTTAATACATGGTACCTACTGCTATTTAGATGTATTCTATACCTAAAGGTTATTAGGCCCAAATAGCTGAGGGGTTTAGAGCGTCAGTCTAATGCATACAAAGTGCAAAAAAACCCCTCATGGCACAGGTTCGAACCCTGTATAAAAAAAAACAACTTTTTTTGTCTATTTTTTTGCCTCTTTTTTAATTTCTTCTATTTTCATTCTGTGGTTGGTGCATGTGTGCTTTATATCATTATCAACATTTTTTTCAGCCATATAACTATGGTCAATTATCAGGTAACAGTGTTTTTGGACAGGTTGCTTTCAAATGGTTTAGCAATTCTTAGTGCAAACTACTATTATATTCATACGTTGTGTGTGCAAGGCGCAATTACCCAGATAAGACTGTACATATGCACGGACAAATCAATTTTTTACAGATTATCTATTCAATGAGTGTCAACTCTTCATAAGCTGGTTCAATTGTTTTTCGTTTTTAGTGTCTATAATGTGGTGTACTGCAATAATGCACATTCAAAATTGAAACGATAGCCCAGTTACAATGTTAAAGTGGGCCACTATGGGGCCACCACTGCATTCTAATGAATGGGTGCAGCTGTTGTTGACGTTTTTGTTGCTGCTTCCACTGCACGTGCATGCTAGCGCGCATGCGTGTGTGTTGGAAAGGAGAACTCAGGAGCATGGTAAGACACATGAATACACGTCAATTTTTGCGAAAAGACGTTTTACTTGCATCTACACAGGCATTAATGATGGTGAAACTGGTCAATAAAACATTAATTGTGGGCACACATTATAATCTTTAATTAAATGTCATCAACCTTTGTTTCTAATTAAAATAAGAGAATCACCACAACTTTTAACTAGAGAATGGCTGTTATATAAAGAAATGCGCCAGCTCTCATGTGATTTTGACACTAATTGGATTTTTTATCAACCGATGCTCAGAGGCGCCTGCTCGTGTGTGCAGCCACGCCAGGGCATTCGCTGCCTGAACAAACATAGGATGAGTGTAGATAATGGCTCTAGCAAAAAATAAGTAATTGAGCCCCACTTGAGAGCGAATTTACGCATGTGCGATACTTACCAAAAACTCATTGCTGGCCATTAAATGTCACCAACCTAAAATAGTTTAGGTGGCTTAGGCTGCTGTCCGTTCTAAGGCGGTGGTTCTGTTGTTGTTGACTTTTTGTTTATTGTTACTCCCATTGTGGGAGTCTGTAATTGTTCAATGTTTTGTTGTATGTTACTTTATGTCCGTTCTAGTATTGCTATCATCTTGATGGGGAAGAGAGAGCTGGTTGCTTTGCTTGATTTGTGTTCCTGGTGTCTCGTGATTGTTGAGCTGCTCTTCCTCGCGGTGCTAAGGGGTTGTCTGCAGTTTGTGATAGTGGTATTTCCTGATCATACTCACTATTTTTGATCTGAAAAAAAGAGAACTACGACTACTTTTTATAAGAAAATGGTTGCTTAGTAAAGAAATGGGCCAGCTCATGCGACTTTTAATCCTAATTGAATATTTCATCAGCCCATGCTCAGATTGTGGGTGCATGTACGCTGCCTCGCCAGAATCTTTACTGCTTACACACACATAAAATGGGTGTAGATAATGATTCAGGACAAATTTAAGGCATCTAGCCCTACATCGTGCCTGCCAATGCATGTTCAATGAGTGACCCTACGCATGTGCGATTTACACCAGAAACTCATGCGCTGGCTTTTAATAAGTTTCCATTAAATGCCATCAACCATAGTACTTTGTTTTGATCTGAAATAAGAGAATATCCACTACTTTCATACAAAAATGGTCGTTTTTCTTAAAATAAAATCGGCCAGCTCATGCGACTTTTGATCCTTTTTGAATGTGCTTAGGCGCAATATCCCCAGGACACTCAATGTACTCACACACATAGATTGGGTGTAGGTAAAGGCTCAGGTCAAAATTAGGACATCTAGCTCCATTAGGTAGCTGACCATGCATGTTTAAAGAGTGACTTTACGCATTTGCGTTTAATACCAAAAAAACTCATGCATTGGCTCAAATGTAGTATATACACTGTAGGTACGTAAAGTGTCACAGGAACGTTGCGTGATTTCTTCGTAGAACTGCAACACATGGCAGCAATATTTTTTCTGCACAAATGTCCTACACCTCATGCAGTGTTATAGGGGCATACATATTACAGAGCTCATTCACTCAATCAAAACCAAACAATAGAATCTAGGGCGAAGATTTGGCGCCAGTAAAATGCATTTAAGTCTCCCCCTGGTAGCTTAGGCTGCTGTCTGTTCTAAGGCAGTGGTTTTGTTGGTGTTGTGATATATTGTTCTGTGGCTCTTCCTCACGGTGCCGTGGCTTGGTCTTTGGTGTGTGATTGTGGTATTTCCTGATCATGCTCACTTACGTTTTGGATGTATGTAGGGTGTAGCAGTATGTACGCAAAAGTTGCATTCTGTTTCCTTGAGCCTGTGTTTAAGGAACTTTTCATGACGTTAATCATGGCAAGATGTAGCCCTCAGTTTCACTGTATTGCAACCTGGTATCGGGTTGTCATAGTTTCTGTGACGTACTTGCCATGTGACTATAGTAAAGTGAGATCTGATTCCACGGAGTTGGCCAAGGATATCCAAATGCCTTATTATTGACACTGTAGTTTCGTATTTCATCTAATCTCGTAGAAACAATCACCCTACACGTTTTTAGTTCAAATTTCTTCTTTGTCATAATTTTAATAGCCAAATATTACATTTTTGACCCCTGTACAAGAATTACCTAAAAATCGTCCACTCCCAAAGTCGAATCTCTTGCTAGATGATGCCTTATCAAGTAAGCAAAACATGCAGGTCCTGTGTGATGGGCTGGCACATGAGACTGTTTATACTTATCACAGTTACGAGCAGCAAAATGCTCAAATTAGTCTACACATCTGCATAGACTCGCCAGAGCCTTGAATGCTTGCAACGAATTGGTGTAGATGAAGGCTCAGGCCAATATTAAGGTATTTAGCCCCACTTGGTAGCTGTCCATGCACAATTTTCAAACAACTTATGCACATTTGATAAGAAGGAACGTTTCATGTGCTGGCTCAAATATTGTATGTCCAATCATTAGTTTAACAGTAACGTTGAATCTATGTTATTTCGAGAGTGATTAATACATGTATTCTCAAGACTATGACACTAGAGCCAAAGGTGCATACATCACTCATTAGATGAGTCGGCAATTGAAACATGTCAATAGAATGCATGCAACATTTACATGACATTGTATCAACTTTGAGATCAGAACACACATTCGTTTTGTAACTTTTGGACGCATAGCGAACAGTACCACACCAAATAAATGTTTTAACTGATAGTGCTTACATTATATAGAACCAGCAATTAAATAACCTAACACCCCATCTCCTTTCCACTGTTTGGTCAGGTGAAACCGAGCTGGCCAAGAACCTACTTAATAAAAAAAATGAAAGGGCAATTGGCCAAAAAACCTTAAAAATAGGTAAAAGAGAAAATAAAAAAATGCAAGATAAAAAAAGAGAAGGGGACTTTCCTTACGAATCCTCCCTCGGAGAAATTCGCTTGACGACAAGCCCTTCTCTAAGGGCTCGTCATGCACTGTCCAAAAAATGTTTGGACATAGTAGGCAAAGCACATAAATTCCATAAGCAGTGAATCATTCGACTTAAATGTATAGAAGTTATTAATTTATTTTGGCTAAAATAAAGCCACTTAAGATATTTCAAATTTCTGCTTTATAATTTCGATGTATTCGTCAATAGAAAAATAAGATTAAGTGCAAATATTAAAATCCAGTTTCTTAAGAAAGATATCTCTGATTTTGACTGGTTTGAATTGTTAATCACCAAAAGTTATCTCCCTTAATACATGGTACCTACTGCTATTTAGATGTATTCTATACCTAAAGGTTATTAGGCCCAAATAGCTGAGGGGTTTAGAGCGTCAGTCTAATGCATACAAAGTGCAAAAAAAACCCCTCATGGCACAGGTTCGAACCCTGTATATAAAAAAAACAAACAAAAAACTTTTTTTGTCTATTTTTTTGCCTCTTTTTTAATTTCTTCTATTTTCATTCTGTGGTTGGTGCATGTGTGCTTTATATCATTATCAACATTTTTTTTAGCCATATAACTATGGTCAATTATCAGGTAACAGTGCTTTTGGACAGGTTGCTTTCAAATGGTTTAGCAATTCTTAGTGCAAACTACTATTATATTCATACGTTGTGTGTGCAAGGCGCAATTACCCAGATAAGACTGTACATATGCACGGGCAAATCAATTTTTTACAGTTTATCTATTCAATGAGTGGCAAATTTTCATAAGCTGGTTCAATTGTTTTTCGTTTTTAGTGTCTATAATGTGGTGTACTGCATAATGCACATTCAAAATTGAAACGATAGCCCAGTTACAATGTTAAAGTGGGCCACTATGGGGCCACCACTGCATTCTAATGAATGGGTGCAGCTGTTGTTGACGTTTTTGTTGATGCTTCCATTGCACGTGCATGCTAGCGCGCATGCGTGTGTGTTGGAAAGGAGAACTCAGGAGCATGGTAAGACACATGAATACACGTCAATTTTTGCGAAAAGACGTTTTACTTGCATCAACACAGGCATTAATGATGGTGAAACTGGTCAATAAAACATTAATTGTGGGCACACATTATAATCTTTAATTAAATGTCATCAACCTTTGTTTCTAATTAAAATAAGAGAATCACCACAACTTTTAACTAGAGAATGGCTGTTATATAAAGAAATGCGCCAGCTCTCATGTGATTTTGACACTAATTGGATTTTTTATCAACCGATGCTCAGAGGCGCCTGCTCGTGTGTGCAGCCACGCCAGGGCATTCGCTGCCTGAACAAACATAGGATGAGTGTAGATAATGGCTCTAGCAAAAAATAAGTAATTGAGCCCCACTTGAGAGCGAATTTACGCATGTGCGATACTTACCAAAAACTCATTGCTGGCCATTAAATGTTCCCAACCTAAGTTAGTTTAGGTGGCTTAGGCTGCTGTCCGTTCTAAGGCGGTGGTTCTGTTGTTGTTGACTTTTTGTTTATTGTTACTCCCATTGTGGGAGTCTGTAATTGTTCAATGTTTTGTTGTATGTTACTTTATGTCCGTTCTAGTATTGCTATCATCTTGATGGGGAAGAGAGAGCTGGTTGCTTTGCTTGATTTGTGTTCCTGGTGTCTCGTGATTGTTGAGCTGCTCTTCCTCGCGGTGCTAAGGGGTTGTCTGCAGTTTGTGATAGTGGTATTTCCTGATCATACTCACTATTTTTGATCTGAAAAAAAGAGAACTACGACTACTTTTTATAAGAAAATGGTTGCTTAGTAAAGAAATGGGCCAGCTCATGCGACTTTTAATCCTAATTGAATATTTCATCAGCCCATGCTCAGATTGTGGGTGCATGTACGCTGCCTCGCCAGAATCTTTACTGCTTACACACACATAAAATGGGTGTAGATAATGATTCAGGACAAATTTAAGGCATCTAGCCCTACATCGTGCCTGCCAATGCATGTTCAATGAGTGACCCTACGCATGTGCGATTTACACCAGAAACTCATGCGCTGGCTTTTAATAAGTTTCCATTAAATGCCATCAACCATAGTACTTTGTTTTGATCTGAAATAAGAGAATATCCACTACTTTCATACAAAAATGGTCGTTTTTCTTAAAATAAAATCGGCCAGCTCATGCGACTTTTGATCCTTTTTGAATGTGCTTAGGCGCAATATCCCCAGGACACTCAATGTACTCACACACATAGATTGGGTGTAGGTAAAGGCTCAGGTCAAAATTAGGACATCTAGCTCCATTAGGTAGCTGACCATGCATGTTTAAAGAGTGACTTTACGCATTTGCGTTTAATACCAAAAAAACTCATGCATTGGCTCAAATGTAGTATATACACTGTAGGTACGTAAAGTGTCACAGGAACGTTGCGTGATTTCTTCGTAGAACTGCAACACATGGCAGCAATATTTTTTCTGCACAAATGTCCTACACCTCATGCAGTGTTATAGGGGCATACATATTACAGAGCTCATTCACTCAATCAAAACCAAACAATAGAATCTAGGGCGAAGATTTGGCGCCAGTAAAATGCATTTAAGTCTCCCCCTGGTAGCTTAGGCTGCTGTCTGTTCTAAGGCAGTGGTTTTGTTGGTGTTGTGATATATTGTTCTGTGGCTCTTCCTCACGGTGCCGTGGCTTGGTCTTTGGTGTGTGATTGTGGTATTTCCTGATCATGCTCACTTACGTTTTGGATGTATGTAGGGTGTAGCAGTATGTACGCAAAAGTTGCATTCTGTTTCCTTGAGCCTGTGTTTAAGGAACTTTTCATGACGTTAATCATGGCAAGATGTAGCCCTCAGTTTCACTGTATTGCAACCTGGTATCGGGTTGTCATAGTTTCTGTGACGTACTTGCCATGTGACTATAGTAAAGTGAGATCTGATTCCACGGAGTTGGCCAAGGATATCCAAATGCCTTATTATTGACACTGTAGTTTCGTATTTCATCTAATCTCGTAGAAACAATCACCCTACACGTTTTTAGTTCAAATTTCTTCTTTGTCATAATTTTAATAGCCAAATATTACATTTTTGACCCCTGTACAAGAATTACCTAAAAATCGTCCACTCCCAAAGTCGAATCTCTTGCTAGATGATGCCTTATCAAGTAAGCAAAACATGCAGGTCCTGTGTGATGGGCTGGCACATGAGACTGTTTATACTTATCACAGTTACGAGCAGCAAAATGCTCAAATTAGTCTACACATCTGCATAGACTCGCCAGAGCCTTGAATGCTTGCAACGAATTGGTGTAGATGAAGGCTCAGGCCAATATTAAGGTATTTAGCCCCACTTGGTAGCTGTCCATGCACAATTTTCAAACAACTTATGCACATTTGATAAGAAGGAACGTTTCATGTGCTGGCTCAAATATTGTATGTCCAATCATTAGTTTAACAGTAACGTTGAATCTATGTTATTTCGAGAGTGATTAATACATGTATTCTCAAGACTATGACACTAGAGCCAAAGGTGCATACATCACTCATTAGATGAGTCGGCAATTGAAACATGTCAATAGAATGCATGCAACATTTACATGACATTGTATCAACTTTGAGATCAGAACACACATTCGTTTTGTAACTTTTGGACGCATAGCGAACAGTACCACACCAAATAAATGTTTTAACTGATAGTGCTTACATTATATAGAACCAGCAATTAAATAACCTAACACCCCATCTCCTTTCCACTGTTTGGTCAGGTGAAACCGAGCTGGCCAAGAACCTACTTAATAAAAAAAATGAAAGGGCAATTGGCCAAAAAACCTTAAAAATAGGTAAAAGAGAAAATAAAAAAATGCAAGATAAAAAAAGAGAAGGGGACTTTCCTTACGAATCCTCCCTCGGAGAAATTCGCTTGACGACAAGCCCTTCTCTAAGGGCTCGTCATGCACTGTCCAAAAAATGTTTGGACATAGTAGGCAAAGCACATAAATTCCATAAGCAGTGAATCATTCGACTTAAATGTATAGAAGTTATTAATTTATTTTGGCTAAAATAAAGCCACTTAAGATATTTCAAATTTCTGCTTTATAATTTCGATGTATTCGTCAATAGAAAAATAAGATTAAGTGCAAATATTAAAATCCAGTTTCTTAAGAAAGATATCTCTGATTTTGACTGGTTTGAATTGTTAATCACCAAAAGTTATCTCCCTTAATACATGGTACCTACTGCTATTTAGATGTATTCTATACCTAAAGGTTATTAGGCCCAAATAGCTGAGGGGTTTAGAGCGTCAGTCTAATGCATACAAAGTGCAAAAAAAAACCCTCATGGCACAGGTTCGAACCCTGTATATAAAAAAAACAAACAAAAAACTTTTTTTGTCTATTTTTTTGCCTCTTTTTTAATTTCTTCTATTTTCATTCTGTGGTTGGTGCATGTGTGCTTTATATCATTATCAACATTTTTTTCAGCCATATAACTATGGTCAATTATCAGGTAACAGTGCTTTTGGACAGGTTGCTTTCAAATGGTTTAGCAATTCTTAGTGCAAACTACTATTATATTCATACGTTGTGTGTGCAAGGCGCAATTACCCAGATAAGACTGTACATATGCACGGGCAAATCAATTTTTTACAGTTTATCTATTCAATGAGTGGCAAATTTTCATAAGCTGGTTCAATTGTTTTTCGTTTTTAGTGTCTATAATGTGGTGTACTGCAATAATGCACATTCAAAATTGAAACGATAGCCCAGTTACAATGTTAAAGTGGGCCACTATGGGGCCACCACTGCATTCTAATGAATGGGTGCAGCTGTTGTTGACGTTTTTGTTGATGCTTCCACTGCACGTGCATGCTAGCGCGCATGCGTGTGTGTTGGAAAGGAGAACTCAGGAGCATGGTAAGACACATGAATACACGTCAATTTTTGCGAAAAGACGTTTTACTTGCATCAACACAGGCATTAATGATGGTGAAACTGGTCAATAAAACATTAATTGTGGGCACACATTATAATCTTTAATTAAATGTCATCAACCTTTGTTTCTAATTAAAATAAGAGAATCACCACAACTTTTAACTAGAGAATGGCTGTTATATAAAGAAATGCGCCAGCTCTCATGTGATTTTGACACTAATTGGATTTTTTATCAACCGATGCTCAGAGGCGCCTGCTCGTGTGTGCAGCCACGCCAGGGCATTCGCTGCCTGAACAAACATAGGATGAGTGTAGATAATGGCTCTAGCAAAAAATAAGTAATTGAGCCCCACTTGAGAGCGAATTTACGCATGTGCGATACTTACCAAAAACTCATTGCTGGCCATTAAATGTTCCCAACCTAAGTTAGTTTAGGTGGCTTAGGCTGCTGTCCGTTCTAAGGCGGTGGTTCTGTTGTTGTTGACTTTTTGTTTATTGTTACTCCCATTGTGGGAGTCTGTAATTGTTCAATGTTTTGTTGTATGTTACTTTATGTCCGTTCTAGTATTGCAATCATCTTGATGGGGAAGAGAGAGCTGGTTGCTTTGCTTGATTTGTGTTCCTGGTGTCTCGTGATTGTTGAGCTGCTCTTCCTCGCGGTGCTAAGGGGTTGTCTGCAGTTTGTGATAGTGGTATTTCCTGATCATACTCACTATTTTTGATCTGAAAAAAAGAGAACTACGACTACTTTTTATAAGAAAATGGTTGCTTAGTAAAGAAATGGGCCAGCTCATGCGACTTTTAATCCTAATTGAATATTTCATCAGCCCATGCTCAGATTGTGGGTGCATGTACGCTGCCTCGCCAGAATCTTTACTGCTTACACACACATAAAATGGGTGTAGATAATGATTCAGGACAAATTTAAGGCATCTAGCCCTACATCGTGCCTGCCAATGCATGTTCAATGAGTGACCCTACGCATGTGCGATTTACACCAGAAACTCATGCGCTAGCTTTTAATAAGTTTCCATTAAATGCCATCAACCATAGTACTTTGTTTTGATCTGAAATAAGAGAATATCCACTACTTTCATACAAAAATGGTCGTTTTTGTTAAAATAAAATCGGCCAGCTCATGCGACTTTTGATCCTTTTTGAATGTGCTTAGGCGCAATATCCCCAGGACACTCAATGTACTCACACACATAGATTGGGTGTAGGTAAAGGCTCAGGTCAAAATTAGGACATCTAGCTCCATTAGGTAGCTGACCATGCATGTTTAAAGAGTGACTTTACGCATTTGCGTTTAATACCAAAAAAACTCATGCATTGGCTCAAATGTAGTATATACACTGTAGGTACGTAAAGTGTCACAGGAACGTTGCGTGATTTCTTCGTAGAACTGCAACACATGGCAGCAATATTTTTTCTGCACAAATGTCCTACACCTCATGCAGTGTTATAGGGGCATACATATTACAGAGCTCATTCACTCAATCAAAACCAAACAATAGAATCTAGGGCGAAGATTTGGCGCCAGTAAAATGCATTTAAGTCTCCCCCTGGTAGCTTAGGCTGCTGTCTGTTCTAAGGCAGTGGTTTTGTTGGTGTTGTGATATATTGTTCTGTGGCTCTTCCTCACGGTGCCGTGGCTTGGTCTTTGGTGTGTGATTGTGGTATTTCCTGATCATGCTCACTTACGTTTTGGATGTATGTAGGGTGTAGCAGTATGTACGCAAAAGTTGCATTCTGTTTCCTTGCGCCTGTGTTTAAGGAACTTTTCATGACGTTAATCATGGCAAGATGTAGCCCTCAGTTTCACTGTATTGCAACCTGGTATCGGGTTGTCATAGTTTCTGTGACGTACTTGCCATGTGACTATAGTACTGTGAGATCTGATTCCACGGAGTTGGCCAAGGATATCCAAATGCCTTATTATTGACACTGTAGTTTCGTATTTCATCTAATCTCGTAGAAACAATCACCCTACACGTTTTTAGTTCAAATTTCTTCTTTGTCATAATTTTAATAGCCAAATATTACATTTTTGACCCCTGTACAAGAATTACCTAAAAATCGTCCACTCCCAAATTCGAATCTCTTGCTAGATGATGCCTTATCAAGTAAACAAAACATGCAGGTCCTGTGTGATGGGCTGGCACATGAGACTGTTTATACTTATCACAGTTATGAGCAGCAAAATGCTCAAATTAGTCTACACATCTGCATAGACTCGCCAGAGCCTTGAATGCTTGCAACGAATTGGTGTAGATGAAGGCTCAGGCCAATATTAAGGTATTTAGCCCCACTTGGTAGCTGTCCATGCACAATTTTCGAACAACTTATGCACATTTGATAAGAAGGAACGTTTCATGTGCTGGCTCAAATGTTGTATGTCCAATCATTAGTTTAACAGTAACGTTGAATCTATGTTATTTCGAGAGTGATTAATACATGTATTCTCAAGACTATGACACTAAAGCCAAAGGTGCATACATCACTCATTAGATGAGTCGGCAATTGAAACATGTCAATAGAATGCATGCAACATTTACATGACATTGTATCAACTTTGAGATCAGAACACACATTCCTTTTGTAACGTTTGGACGCATAGCGAACAGTACCACACCAAATAAATGTTTTAACTGATAGTGCTTACATTATATAGAACCAGCAATTAAATAACCTAACACCCCATCTCCTTTCCACTGTTTGGTCAGGTGAAACCGAGCTTGCCAAGAACCTACTTAATAAAAAAATGAAAGGGCAATTGGCCAAAAAACCTTAAAAAAAGGTAAAAGAGAAAATAAAAAAATGCAAGAAAAAAAAAGAGAAGGGGACTTTCCTTACGAATCCTCCCTCGGAGAAATTCGCTTGACGACAAGCCCTTCTCTAAGGGCTCGTCATGCACTGTCCAAAAAATGTTTGGACATAGTAAGCAAAGCACATAAATTCAACAAGAAGTGAATCATTCGACTTAAATGTATAGAAGTTATTAATTTATTTTGGCTAAAATAAAGCCACTTTAGATATTTCAAATTTCTGCTTTATAATTTCGATGTATTCGTCAATAGAAAAATAAGATTAAGTGCAAATATTAAAATCCAGTTTCTTTAGAAAGATATCTCTGATTTTGACTGGTTTGAATTGTTAATCGCCAAAAGTTATCTCCCTTAATACATGGTACCTACTGCTATTTAGATGTATTCTATACCTTAAGGTTATTAGGCCCAAATAGCTGAGGGGTTTAGAGCGTCAGTCTAATGCATACAAAGTGCAAAAAAAACCCTCATGGCACAGGTTCGAACCCTGTATATAAAGAAAAACAAAAAAAAACTTTTTTTGTCTATTTTTTTTTCCTCTTTTTTAATTTCTTCTATTTTCATTCTGTGGTTGGTGCATGTGTGCTTTATATCATTATCAACATTTTTTCAGCCATATAACTATGGTCAATTATCAGGTAACAGTGCTTTTGGACAGGTTGCTTTCAAATGGTTTAGCAATTCTTAGTGCAAACTACTATTATATTCATACGGTGTGTGTGCAAGACGCAATTACCCAGATAAGACTGTACATATGCACGGGCAAATCAATTTTTTACAGTTTATCTATTCAATGAGTGGCAAATTTTCATAAGCTGGTTCAATTGTTTTTCGTTTTTAGTGTCTATAATGTGGTGTACTGCAATAATGCACATTCAAAATTGAAACGATAGCCCAGTTACAATGTTAAAGTGGGCCACTATGGGGCCACCACTGCATTCTAATGAATGGGTGCAGCTGTTGTTGACGTTTTTGTTGATGCTTCCACTGCACGTGCATGCTAGCGCGCATGCGTGTGTGTTGGAAAGGAGAACTCAGGAGCATGGTAAGACACATGAATACACGTCAATTTTTGCGAAAAGACGTTTGACTTGCATCTACACAGGCATTAATGATGGTGAAACTGGTCAATAAAACATTAATTGTGGGCACACATTATAATCTTTAATTAAATGTTATCAACCTTTGTTTCTAATTAAAATAAGAGAATCACCACAACTTTTAACTAGAGAATGGCTGTTATATAAAGAAATGCGCCAGCTCTCATGTGATTTTGACACTAATTGGATTTTTTATCAACCGATGCTCAGAGGCGCCTGCTCGTGTATGCAGCCACGCCAGGGCATTCGCTGCCTGAACAAACATAGGATGAGTGTAGATAATGGCTCTTGCAAAAAATAAGTAATTGAGCCCCACTTGAGAGCGAATTTTTCGCATGTGCGATACTTACCAAAAACTCATTGCTGGCCATTAAATGTCCCCAACCTAAGTTAGTTTAGGTGGCTTAGGCTGCTTTCCGTTCTAAGGCGGTGGTTCTGTTGTTGTTGACTTTGTTTATTGTTACTCCCATTGTGGGAGTCTGTAATTGTTCTATGTTGTGTTGTTTGTTACTTTATGTCCGTTCTAGTATTGCAATCATCTTGATGGGGAAGAGAGAGCTGGTTGCTTTGCTTGATTTGTCTACCTGGTGTCTCGTGATTGTTGAGCTGCTCTTCCTCGCGGTGCTAAGGGGTTGTCTGCAGTTTGTGATAGTGGTATTTCCTGATCATACTCACTATTTTTGAGCTGAAAAAAAGAGAACTACGACTACTTTTTATAAGAAAATGGTTGCTTAGTAAAGAAATGGGCCAGCTCATGCGACTTTTAATCCTAATTGAATATTTCATCAGCCCATGCTCAGATTGTGGGTGCATGTACGCTGCCTCGCCAGAATCTTTACTGCTTACACACACATAAAATGGGTGTAGATAATGATTCAGGACAAATTTAAGGCATCTAGCCCTACATCGTGCCTGCCAATGCATGTTCAATGAGTGACCCTACGCATGTGCGATTTACACCAGAAACTCATGCGCTGGCTTTTAATAAGTTTCCATTAAATGCCATCAACCATAGTACTTTGTTTTGATCTGAAATAAGAGAATATCCACTACTTTCATACAAAAATGGTCGTTTTTCTTAAAATAAAATCGGCCAGCTCATGCGACTTTTGATCCTTTTTGAATGTGCTTAGGCGCAATATCCCCAGGACACTCAATGTACTCACACACATAGATTGGGTGTAGGTAAAGGCTCAGGTCAAAATTAGGACATCTAGCTCCATTAGGTAGCTGACCATGCATGTTTAAAGAGTGACTTTACGCATTTGCGTTTAATACCAAAAAAACTCATGCATTGGCTCAAATGTAGTATATACACTGTAGGTACGTAAAGTGTCACAGGAACGTTGCGTGATTTCTTCGTAGAACTGCAACACATGGCAGCAATATTTTTTCTGCACAAATGTCCTACACCTCATGCAGTGTTATAGGGGCATACATATTACAGAGCTCATTCACTCAATCAAAACCAAACAATAGAATCTAGGGCGAAGATTTGGCGCCAGTAAAATGCATTTAAGTCTCCCCCTGGTAGCTTAGGCTGCTGTTTGTTCTAAGGCAGTGGTTTTGTTGGTGTTGTGATATATTGTTCTGTGGCTCTTCCTCACGGTGCCGTGGCTTGGTCTTTGGTGTGTGATTGTGGTATTTCCTGATCATGCTCACTTACGTTTTGGATGTATGTAGGGTGTAGCAGTATGTACGCAAAAGTTGCATTCTGTTTCCTTGAGCCTGTGTTTAAGGAACTTTTCATGACGTTAATCATGGCAAGATGTAGCCCTCAGTTTCACTGTATTGCAACCTGGTATCGGGTTGTCATAGTTTCTGTGACGTACTTGCCATGTGACTATAGTAAAGTGAGATCTGATTCCACGGAGTTGGCCAAGGATATCCAAATGCCTTATTATTGACACTGTAGTTTCGTATTTCATCTAATCTCGTAGAAACAATCACCCTACACGTTTTTAGTTCAAATTTCTTCTTTGTCATAATTTTTATAGCCAAATATTACATTTTTGACCCCTGTACAAGAATTACCTAAAAATCGTCCACTCCCAAAGTCGAATCTCTTGCTAGATGATGCCTTATCAAGTAAGCAAAACATGCAGGTCCTGTGTGATGGGCTGGCACATGAGACTGTTTATACTTATCACAGTTACGAGCAGCAAAATGCTCAAATTAGTCTACACATCTGCATAGACTCGCCAGAGCCTTTAATGCTTGCAACGAATTGGTGTAGATGAAGGCTCAGGCCAATATTAAGGTATTTAGCCCCACTTGGTAGCTGTCCATGCACAATTTTCAAACAACTTATGCACATTTGATAAGAAGGAACGTTTCATGTGCTGGCTCAAATATTGTATGTCCAATCATTAGTTTAACAGTAACGTTGAATCTATGTTATTTCGAGAGTGATTAATACATGTATTCTCAAGACTATGACACTAGAGCCAAAGGTGCATACATCACTCATTAGATGAGTCGGCAATTGAAACATGTCAATAGAATGCATGCAACATTTACATGACATCGTATCAACTTTGAGATCAGAACACACATTCGTTTTGTAACTTTTGGACGCATAGCGAACAGTACCACACCAAATAAATGTTTTAACTGATAGTGCTTACATTATATAGAACCAGCAATTAAATAACCTAACACCCCATCTCCTTTCCACTGTTTGGTCAGGTGAAACCGAGCTGGCCAAGAACCTACTTAATAAAAAAAATGAAAGGGCAATTGGCCAAAAAACCTTAAAAATAGGTAAAAGAGAAAATAAAAAAATGCAAGAAAAAAAAAGAGAAGGGGACTTTCCTTACGAATCCTCCCTCGGAGAAATTCGCTTGACGACAAGCCCTTCTCTAAGGGCTCGTCATGCACTGTCCAAAAAATGTTTGGACATAGTAGGCAAAGCACATAAATTCCATAAGCAGTGAATCATTCGACTTAAATGTATAGAAGTTATTAATTTATTTTGGCTAAAATAAAGCCACTTAAGATATTTCAAATTTCTGCTTTATAATTTCGATGTATTCGTCAATAGAAAAATAAGATTAAGTGCAAATATTAAAATCCAGTTTCTTAAGAAAGATATCTCTGATTTTGACTGGTTTGAATTGTTAATCGCCAAAAGTTATCTCCCTTAACACATGGTTCCTACTGCTATTTAGATGTATTCTATACCTAAAGGTTATTAGGCCCAAATAGCTGAGGGGTTTAGAGCGTCAGTCTAATGCATACAAAGTGCAAGAAAAACCCTCATGGCACAGGTTCGAACCCTGTATATAAAAAAAACAAACAAAAAACTTTTTTTGTCTATTTTTTTGCCTCTTTTTTAATTTCTTCTATTTTCATTCTGTGGTTGGTGCATGTGTGCTTTATATCATTATCAACATTTTTTTCAGCCATATAACTATGGTCAATTATCAGGTAACAGTGCTTTTGGACAGGTTGCTTTCAAATGGTTTAGCAATTCTTAGTGCAAACTACTATTATATTCATACGTTGTGTGTGCAAGGCGCAATTACCCAGATAAGACTGTACATATGCACGGGCAAATCAATTTTTTACAGTTTATCTATTCAATGAGTGGCAAATTTTCATAAGCTGGTTCAATTGTTTTTCGTTTTTAGTGTCTATAATGTGGTGTACTGCAATAATGCACATTCAAAATTGAAACGATAGCCCAGTTACAATGTTAAAGTGGGCCACTATGGGGCCACCACTGCATTCTAATGAATGGGTGCAGCTGTTGTTGACGTTTTTGTTGATGCTTCCACTGCACGTGCATGCTAGCGCGCATGCGTGTGTGTTGGAAAGGAGAACTCAGGAGCATGGTAAGACACATGAATACACGTCAATTTTTGCGGAAAGACGTTTTACTTGCATCAACACAGGCATTAATGATGGTGAAACTGGTCAATAAAACATTAATTGTGGGCACACATTATAATCTTTAATTAAATGTCATCAACCTTTGTTTCTAATTAAAATAAGAGAATCACCACAACTTTTAACTAGAGAATGGCTGTTATATAAAGAAATGCGCCAGCTCTCATGTGATTTTGACACTAATTGGATTTTTTATCAACCGATGCTCAGAGGCGCCTGCTCGTGTGTGCAGCCACGCCAGGGCATTCGCTGCCTGAACAAACATAGGATGAGTGTAGATAATGGCTCTAGCAAAAAATAAGTAATTGAGCCCCACTTGAGAGCGAATTTACGCATGTGCGATACTTACCAAAAACTCATTGCTGGCCATTAAATGTTCCCAACCTAAGTTAGTTTAGGTGGCTTAGGCTACTGTCCGTTCTAAGGCGGTGGTTCTGTTGTTGTTGACTTTTTGTTTATTGTTACTCCCATTGTGGGAGTCTGTAATTGTTCAATGTTTTGTTGTATGTTACTTTATGTCCGTTCTAGTATTGCAATCATCTTGATGGGGAAGAGAGAGCTGGTTGCTTTGCTTGATTTGTGTTCCTGGTGTCTCGTGATTGTTGAGCTGCTCTTCCTCGCGGTGCTAAGGGGTTGTCTGCAGTTTGTGATAGTGGTATTTCCTGATCATACTCACTATTTTTGATCTGAAAAAAAGAGAACTACGACTACTTTTTATAAGAAAATGGTTGCTTAGTAAAGAAATGGGCCAGCTCATGCGACTTTTAATCCTAATTGAATATTTCATCAGCCCATGCTCAGATTGTGGGTGCATGTACGCTGCCTCGCCAGAATCTTTACTGCTTACACACACATAAAATGGGTGTAGATAATGATTCAGGACAAATTTAAGGCATCTAGCCCTACATCGTGCCTGCCAATGCATGTTCAATGAGTGACCCTACGCATGTGCGATTTACACCAGAAACTCATGCGCTGGCTTTTAATAAGTTTCCATTAAATGCCATCAACCATAGTACTTTGTTTTGATCTGAAATAAGAGAATATCCACTACTTTCATACAAAAATGGTCGTTTTTCTTAAAATAAAATCGGCCAGCTCATGCGACTTTTGATCCTTTTTGAATGTGCTTAGGCGCAATATCCCCAGGACACTCAATGTACTCACACACATAGATTGGGTGTAGGTAAAGGCTCAGGTCAAAATTAGGACATCTAGCTCCATTAGGTAGCTGACCATGCATGTTTAAAGAGTGACTTTACGCATTTGCGTTTAATACCAAAAAAACTCATGCATTGGCTCAAATGTAGTATATACACTGTAGGTACGTAAAGTGTCACAGGAACGTTGCGTGATTTCTTCGTAGAACTGCAACACATGGCAGCAATATTTTTTCTGCACAAATGTCCTACACCTCATGCAGTGTTATAGGGGCATACATATTACAGAGCTCATTCACTCAATCAAAACCAAACAATAGAATCTAGGGCGAAGATTTGGCGCCAGTAAAATGCATTTAAGTCTCCCCCTGGTAGCTTAGGCTGCTGTCTGTTCTAAGGCAGTGGTTTTGTTGGTGTTGTGATATATTGTTCTGTGGCTCTTCCTCACGGTGCCGTGGCTTGGTCTTTGGTGTGTGATTGTGGTATTTCCTGATCATGCTCACTTACGTTTTGGATGTATGTAGGGTGTAGCAGTATGTACGCAAAAGTTGCATTCTGTTTCCTTGCGCCTGTGTTTAAGGAACTTTTCATGACGTTAATCATGGCAAGATGTAGCCCTCAGTTTCACTGTATTGCAACCTGGTATCGGGTTGTCATAGTTTCTGTGACGTACTTGCCATGTGACTATAGTAATGTGAGATCTGATTCCACGGAGTTGGCCAAGGATATCCAAATGCCTTATTATTGACACTGTAGTTTCGTATTTCATCTAATCTCGTAGAAACAATCACCCTACACGTTTTTAGTTCAAATTTCTTCTTTGTCATAATTTTAATAGCCAAATATTACATTTTTGACCCCTGTACAAGAATTACCTAAAAATCGTCCACTCCCAAATTCGAATCTCTTGCTAGATGATGCCTTATCAAGTAAACAAAACATGCAGGTCCTGTGTGATGGGCTGGCACATGAGACTGTTTATACTTATCACAGTTATGAGCAGCAAAATGCTCAAATTAGTCTACACATCTGCATAGACTCGCCAGAGCCTTGAATGCTTGCAACGAATTGGTGTAGATGAAGGCTCAGGCCAATATTAAGGTATTTAGCCCCACTTGGTAGCTGTCCATGCACAATTTTCGAACAACTTATGCACATTTGATAAGAAGGAACGTTTCATGTGCTGGCTCAAATGTTGTATGTCCAATCATTAGTTTAACAGTAACGTTGAATCTATGTTATTTCGAGAGTGATTAATACATGTATTCTCAAGACTATGACACTAAAGCCAAAGGTGCATACATCACTCATTAGATGAGTCCGCAATTGAAACATGTCAATAGAATGCATGCAACATTTACATGACATTGTATCAACTTTGAGATCAGAACACACATTCCTTTTGTAACGTTTGGACGCATAGCGAACAGTACCACACCAAATAAATGTTTTAACTGATAGTGCTTACATTATATAGAACCAGCAATTAAATAACCTAACACCCCATCTCCTTTCCACTGTTTGGTCAGGTGAAACCGAGCTTGCCAAGAACCTACTTAATAAAAAAATGAAAGGGCAATTGGCCAAAAAACCTTAAAAGAAGGTAAAAGAGAAAATAAAAAAATGCAAGAAAAAAAAAGAGAAGGGGACTTTCCTTACGAATCCTCCCTCGGAGAAATTCGCTTGACGACAAGCCCTTCTCTAAGGGCTCGTCATGCACTGTCCAAAAATTGTTTGGACATAGTAGGCAAAGCACATAAATTCAACAAGAAGTGAATCATTCGACTTAAATGTATAGAAGTTATTAATTTATTTTGGCTAAAATAAAGCCACTTTAGATATTTCAAATTTCTGCTTTATAATTTCGATGTATTCGTCAATAGAAAAATAAGATTAAGTGCAAATATTAAAATCCCGTTTCTTAAGAAAGATATCTCTGATTTTGACTGGTTTGAATTGTTAATCGCCAAAAGTTATCTCCCTTAATACATGGTACCTACTGCTATTTAGATGTATTCTATACCTTAAGGTTATTAGGCCCAAATAGCTGAGGGGTTTAGAGCGTCAGTCTAATGCATACAAAGTGCAAAAAAAACCCTCATGGCACAGGTTCGAACCCTGTATATAAAGAAAAAAAAAAAAAAAACTTTTTTTGTCTATTTTTTTTCCTCTTTTTTAATTTCTTCTATTTTCATTCTGTGGTTGGTGCATGTGTGCTTTATATCATTATCAACATTTTTTCAGCCATATAACTATGGTCAATTATCAGGTAACAGTGCTTTTGGACAGGTTGCTTTCAAATGGTTTAGCAATTCTTAGTGCAAACTACTATTATATTCATACGGTGTGTGTGCAAGGCGCAATTACCCAGATAAGACTGTACATATGCACGGGCAAATCAATTTTTTACAGTTTATCTATTCAATGAGTGGCAAATTTTCATAAGCTGGTTCAATTGTTTTTCGTTTTTAGTGTCTATAATGTGGTGTACTGCAATAATGCACATTCAAAATTGAAACGATAGCCCAGTTACAATGTTAAAGTGGGCCACTATGGGGCCACCACTGCATTCTAATGAATGGGTGCAGCTGTTGTTGACGTTTTTGTTGCTGCTTCCACTGCACGTGCATGCTAGCGCGCATGCGTGTGTGTTGGAAAGGAGAACTCAGGAGCATGGTAAGACACATGAATACACGTCAATTTTTGCGAAAAGACGTTTTACTTGCATCTACACAGGCATTAATGATGGTGAAACTGGTCAATAAAACATTAATTGTGGGCACACATTATAATCTTTAATTAAATGTTATCAACCTTTGTTTCTAATTAAAATAAGAGAATCACCACAACTTTTAACTAGAGAATGGCTGTTATATAAAGAAATGCGCCAGCTCTCATGTGATTTTGACACTAATTGGATTTTTTATCAACCGATGCTCAGAGGCGCCTGCTCGTGTATGCAGCCACGCCAGGGCATTCGCTGCCTGAACAAACATAGGATGAGTGTAGATAATGGCTCTTGCAAAAAATAAGTAATTGAGCCCCACTTGAGAGCGAATTTACGCATGTGCGATACTTACCAAAAACTCATTGCTGGCCATTAAATGTCCCCAACCTAAGTTAGTTTAGGTGGCTTAGGCTGCTGTCCGTTCTAAGGCGGTGGTTCTGTTGTTGTTGACTTTGTTTATTGTTACTCCCATTGTGGGAGTCTGTAATTGTTCTATGTTGTGTTGTTTGTTACTTTATGTCCGTTCTAGTATTGCAATCATCTTGATGGGGAAGAGAGAGCTGGTTGCTTTGCTTGATTTGTCTACCTGGTGTCTCGTGATTGTTGAGCTGCTCTTCCTCGCGGTGCTAAGGGGTTGTCTGCAGTTTGTGATAGTGGTATTTCCTGATCATACTAACTATTTTTGAGCTGAAAAAAAGAGAACTACGACTACTTTTTATAAGAAAATGGTTGCTTAGTAAAGAAATGGGCCAGCTCATGCGACTTTTAATCCTAATTGAATATTTCATCAGCCCATGCTCAGATTGTGGGTGCATGTACGCTGCCTCGCCAGAATCTTTACTGCTTACACACACATAAAATGGGTGTAGATAATGATTCAGGACAAATTTAAGGCATCTAGCCCTACATCGTGCCTGCCAATGCATGTTCAATGAGTGACCCTACGCATGTGCGATTTACACCAGAAACTCATGCGCTGGCTTTTAATAAGTTTCCATTAAATGCCATCAACCATAGTACTTTGTTTTGATCTGAAATAAGAGAATATCCACTACTTTCATACAAAAATGGTCGTTTTTCTTAAAATAAAATCGGCCAGCTCATGCGACTTTTGATCCTTTTTGAATGTGCTTAGGCGCAATATCCCCAGGACACTCAATGTACTCACACACATAGATTGGGTGTAGGTAAAGGCTCAGGTCAAAATTAGGACATCTAGCTCCATTAGGTAGCTGACCATGCATGTTTAAAGAGTGACTTTACGCATTTGCGTTTAATACCAAAAAAACTCATGCATTGGCTCAAATGTAGTATATACACTGTAGGTACGTAAAGTGTCACAGGAACGTTGCGTGATTTCTTCGTAGAACTGCAACACATGGCAGCAATATTTTTTCTGCACAAATGTCCTACACCTCATGCAGTGTTATAGGGGCATACATATTACAGAGCTCATTCACTCAATCAAAACCAAACAATAGAATCTAGGGCGAAGATTTGGCGCCAGTAAAATGCATTTAAGTCTCCCCCTGGTAGCTTAGGCTGCTGTCTGTTCTAAGGCAGTGGTTTTGTTGGTGTTGTGATATATTGTTCTGTGGCTCTTCCTCACGGTGCCGTGGCTTGGTCTTTGGTGTGTGATTGTGGTATTTCCTGATCATGCTCACTTACGTTTTGGATGTATGTAGGGTGTAGCAGTATGTACGCAAAAGTTGCATTCTGTTTCCTTGAGCCTGTGTTTAAGGAACTTTTCATGACGTTAATCATGGCAAGATGTAGCCCTCAGTTTCACTGTATTGCAACCTGGTATCGGGTTGTCATAGTTTCTGTGACGTACTTGCCATGTGACTATAGTAAAGTGAGATCTGATTCCACGGAGTTGGCCAAGGATATCCAAATGCCTTATTATTGACACTGTAGTTTCGTATTTCATCTAATCTCGTAGAAACAATCACCCTACACGTTTTTAGTTCAAATTTCTTCTTTGTCATAATTTTAATAGCCAAATATTACATTTTTGACCCCTGTACAAGAATTACCTAAAAATCGTCCACTCCCAAAGTCGAATCTCTTGCTAGATGATGCCTTATCAAGTAAGCAAAACATGCAGGTCCTGTGTGATGGGCTGGCACATGAGACTGTTTATACTTATCACAGTTACGAGCAGCAAAATGCTCAAATTAGTCTACACATCTGCATAGACTCGCCAGAGCCTTGAATGCTTGCAACGAATTGGTGTAGATGAAGGCTCAGGCCAATATTAAGGTATTTAGCCCCACTTGGTAGCTGTCCATGCACAATTTTCAAACAACTTATGCACATTTGATAAGAAGGAACGTTTCATGTGCTGGCTCAAATATTGTATGTCCAATCATTAGTTTAACAGTAACGTTGAATCTATGTTATTTCGAGAGTGATTAATACATGTATTCTCAAGACTATGACACTAGAGCCAAAGGTGCATAATCACTCATTAGATGAGTCCGCAATTGAAACATGTCAATAGAATGCATGCAACATTTACATGACATTGTATCAACTTTGAGATCAGAACACACATTCGTTTTGTAACTTTTGGACGCATAGCGAACAGTACCACACCAAATAAATGTTTTAACTGATAGTGCTTACATTATATAGAACCAGCAATTAAATAACCTAACACCCCATCTCCTTTCCACTGTTTGGTCAGGTGAAACCGAGCTGGCCAAGAACCTACTTAATAAAAAAATGAAAGGGCAATTGGCCAAAAAACCTTAAAAATAGGTAAAAGAGAAAATAAAAAAATGCAAGAAAAAAAAAGAGAAGGGGACTTTCCTTACGAATCCTCCCTCGGAGAAATTCGCTTGACGACAAGCCCTTCTCTAAGGGCTCGTCATGCACTGTCCAAAAAATGATTGGACATAGTAGGCAAAGCACATAAATTCCATAAGCAGTGAATCATTCGACTTAAATGTATAGAAGTTATTAATTTATTTTGGCTAAAATAAAGCCACTTTAGATATTTCAAATTTCTGCTTTATAATTTCGATGTATTCGTCAATAGAAAAATAAGATTAAGTGCAAATATTAAAATCCAGTTTCTTAAGAAAGATATCTCTGATTTTGACTGGTTTGAATTGTTAATCACCAAAAGTTATCTCCCTTAATACATGGTACCTACTGCTATTTAGATGTATTCTATACCTAAAGGTTATTAGGCCCAAATAGCTGAGGGGTTTAGAGCGTCAGTCTAATGCATACAAAGTGCAAAAAAAACCCCTCATGGCACAGGTTCGAACCCTGTATATAAAAAAAAACAAACAAAAAACTTTTTTTGTCTATTTTTTTGCCTCTTTTTTAATTTCTTCTATTTTCATTCTGTGGTTGGTGCATGTGTGCTTTATATCATTATCAACATTTTTTTCAGCCATATAACTATGGTCAATTATCAGGTAACAGTGCTTTTGGACAGGTTGCTTTCAAATGGTTTAGCAATTCTTAGTGCAAACTACTATTATATTCATACGTTGTGTGTGCAAGGCGCAATTACCCAGATAAGACTGTACATATGCACGGGCAAATCAATTTTTTACAGTTTATCTATTCAATGAGTGGCAAATTTTCATAAGCTGGTTCAATTGTTTTTCGTTTTTAGTGTCTATAATGTGGTGTACTGCAATAATGCACATTCAAAATTGAAACGATAGCCCAGTTACAATGTTAAAGTGGGCCACTATGGGGCCACCACTGCATTCTAATGAATGGGTGCAGCTGTTGTTGACGTTTTTGTTGATGCTTCCACTGCACGTGCATGCTAGCGCGCATGCGTGTGTGTTGGAAAGGAGAACTCAGGAGCATGGTAAGACACATGAATACACGTCAATTTTTGCGAAAAGACGTTTTACTTGCATCAACACAGGCATTAATGATGGTGAAACTGGTCAATAAAACATTAATTAAGGGCACACATTATAATCTTTAATTAAATGTCATCAACCTTTGTTTCTAATTAAAATAAGAGAATCACCACAACTTTTAACTAGAGAATGGCTGTTATATAAAGAAATGCGCCAGCTCTCATGTGATTTTGACACTAATTGGATTTTTTATCAACCGATGCTCAGAGGCGCCTGCTCGTGTGTGCAGCCACGCCAGGGCATTCGCTGCCTGAACAAACATAGGATGAGTGTAGATAATGGCTCTAGCAAAAAATAAGTAATTGAGCCCCACTTGAGAGCGAATTTACGCATGTGCGATACTTACCAAAAACTCATTGCTGGCCATTAAATGTTCCCAACCTAAGTTAGTTTAGGTGGCTTAGGCTGCTGTCCGTTCTAAGGCGGTGGTTCTGTTGTTGTTGACTTTTTGTTTATTGTTACTCCCATTGTGGGAGTCTGTAATTGTTCAATGTTTTGTTGTATGTTACTTTATGTCCGTTCTAGTATTGCAATCATCTTGATGGGGAAGAGAGAGCTGGTTGCTTTGCTTGATTTGTGTTCCTGGTGTCTCGTGATTGTTGAGCTACTCTTCCTCGCGGTGCTAAGGGGTTGTCTGCAGTTTGTGATAGTGGTATTTCCTGATCATACTCACTATTTTTGATCTGAAAAAAAGAGAACTACGACTACTTTTTATAAGAAAATGGTTGCTTAGTAAAGAAATGGGCCAGCTCATGCGACTTTTAATCCAAATTGAATATTTCATCAGCCCATGCTCAGATTGTGGGTGCATGTACGCTGCCTCGCCAGAATCTTTACTGCTTACACACACATAAAATGGGTGTAGATAATGATTCAGGACAAATTTAAGGCATCTAGCCCTACATCGTGCCTGCCAATGCATGTTCAATGAGTGACCCTACGCATGTGCGATTTACACCAGAAACTCATGCGCTGGCTTTTAATAAGTTTCCATTAAATGCCATCAACCATAGTACTTTGTTTTGATCTGAAATAAGAGAATATCCACTACTTTCATACAAAAATGGTCGTTTTTCTTAAAATAAAATCGGCCAGCTCATGCGACTTTTGATCCTTTTTGAATGTGCTTAGGCGCAATATCCCCAGGACACTCAATGTACTCACACACATAGATTGGGTGTAGGTAAAGGCTCAGGTCAAAATTAGGACATCTAGCTCCATTAGGTAGCTGACCATGCATGTTTAAAGAGTGACTTTACGCATTTGCGTTTAATACCAAAAAAACTCATGCATTGGCTCAAATGTAGTATATACACTGTAGGTACGTAAAGTGTCACAGGAACGTTGCGTGATTTCTTCGTAGAACTGCAACACATGGCAGCAATATTTTTTCTGCACAAATGTCCTACACCTCATGCAGTGTTATAGGGGCATACATATTACAGAGCTCATTCACTCAATCAAAACCAAACAATAGAATCTAGGGCGAAGATTTGGCGCCAGTAAAATGCATTTAAGTCTCCCCCTGGTAGCTTAGGCTGCTGTCTGTTCTAAGGCAGTGGTTTTGTTGGTGTTGTGATATATTGTTCTGTGGCTCTTCCTCACGGTGCCGTGGCTTGGTCTTTGGTGTGTGATTGTGGTATTTCCTGATCATGCTCACTTACGTTTTGGATGTATGTAGGGTGTAGCAGTATGTACGCAAAAGTTGCATTCTGTTTCCTTGCGCCTGTGTTTAAGGAACTTTTCATGACGTTAATCATGGCAAGATGTAGCCCTCAGTTTCACTGTATTGCAACCTGGTATCGGGTTGTCATAGTTTCTGTGACGTACTTGCCATGTGACTATAGTAATGTGAGATCTGATTCCACGGAGTTGGCCAAGGATATCCAAATGCCTTATTATTGACACTGTAGTTTCGTATTTCATCTAATCTCGTAGAAACAATCACCCTATACGTTTTTAGTTAAAATATCTTCTTTGTCATAATTTTAATAGCCAAATATTACATTTTTGACCCCTGTACAAGAATTACCTAAAAATCGTCCACTCCCAAATTCGAATCTCTTGCTAGATGATGCCTTATCAAGTAAACAAAACATGCAGGTCCTGTGTGATGGGCTGGCACATGAGACTGTTTATACTTATCACAGTTATGAGCAGCAAAATGCTCAAATTAGTCTACACATCTGCATAGACTCGCCAGAGCCTTGAATGCTTGCAACGAATTGGTGTAGATGAAGGCTCAGGCCAATATTAAGGTATTTAGCCCCACTTGGTAGCTGCCCATGCACAATTTTCAAACAACTTATGCACATTTGATAAGAAGGAACGTTTCATGTGCTGGCTCAAATATTGTATGTCCAATCATTAATTTAAGAGTAACGTTGAATCTATGTTATTTCGAGAGTGATTAATACATGTATTCTCAAGACTATGACACTAAAGCCAAAGGTGCATACATCACTCATTAGATGAGTCGGCAATTGAAACATGTCAATAGAATGCATGCAACATTTACATGACATTGTATCAACTTTGAGATCAGAACACACATTCCTTTTGTAACGTTTGGACGCATAGCGAACAGTACTACACCAAATAAATGTTTTAACTGATAGTGCTTACATTATATAGAACCAGCAATTAAATAACCTAACACCCCATCTCCTTTCCACTGTTTGGTCAGGTGAAACCGAGCTTGCCAAGAACCTACTTAATAAAAAAATGAAAGGGCAATTGGCCAAAAAACCTTAAAAAAAGGTAAAAGAGAAAATAAAAAAATGCAAGAAAAAAAAAAGAGAAGGGGACTTTCCTTACGAATCCTCCCTCGGAGAAATTCGCTTGACGACAAGCCCTTCTCTAAGGGCTCGTCATGCACTGTCCAAAAAATGTTTGGACATAGTAGGCAAAGCACATAAATTCAACAAGAAGTGAATCATTCGACTTAAATGTATAGAAGTTATTAATTTTTTTTGGCTAAAATAAAGCCACTTTAGATATTTCAAATTTTGCTTTATAATTTCGATGTATTCGTCAATAGAAAAATAAGATTAAGTGCAAATATTAAAATCCCGTTTCTTAAGAAAGATATCTCTGATTTTGACTGGTTTGAATTGTTAATCGCCAAAAGTTATTTCCCTTAATACATGGTACCTACTGCTATTTAGATGTATTCTATACCTAAAGGTTATTAGGCCCAAATAGCTGAGGGGTTTAGAGCGTCAGTCTAATGCATACAAAGTGCAAAAAAACCCTCATGGCACAGGTTCGAACCCTGTATATAAAAAAACAAAAAACAAACAAAAAACTTTTTTTGTCTATTTTTTTGCCTCTTTTTTAATTTCTTCTATTTTCATTCTGTGGTTGGTGCATGTGTGCTTTATATCATTATCAACATTTTTTTCAGCCATATAACTATGGTCAATTATCAGGTAACAGTGCTTTTGGACAGGTTGCTTTCAAATGGTTTAGCAATTCTTAGTGCAAACTACTATTATATACATACGGTGTGTGTGCAAGGCGCAATTACCCAGATAAGACTGTACATATGCACGGGCAAATCAATTTTTTACAGTTTATCTATTCAATGAGTGGCAAATTTTCATAAGCTGGTTCAATTGTTTTTCGTTTTTAGTGTCTATAATGTGGTGTACTGCAATAATGCACATTCAAAATTGAAACGATAGCCCAGTTACAATGTTAAAGTGGGCCACTATGAGGCCACCACTGCATTCTAATGAGTGGGTGCAGCTGTTGTTGACGTTTTTGTTGCTGCTTCCACTGCACGTGCATGCTAGCGCGCATGCGTGTGTGTTGGAAAGGAGAACTCAGGAGCATGGTAAGACACATGAATACACGTCAATTTTTGCGAAAAGACGTTTTACTTGCATCTACACAGGCATTAATGATGGTGAAACTGGTCAATAAAACATTAATTGTGGGCACACATTATAATCTTTAATTAAATGTCATCAACCTTTGTTTCTAATTAAAATAAGAGAATCACCACAACTTTTAACTAGAGAATGGCTGTTATATAAAGAAATGCGCCAGCTCTCATGTGATTTTGACACTAATTGGATTTTTTATCAACCGATGCTCAGAGGCGCCTGCTCGTGTATGCAGCCACGCCAGGGCATTCGCTGCCTGAACAAACATAGGATGAGTGTAGATAATGGCTCTTGCAAAAAATAAGTAATTGAGCCCCACTTGAGAGCGAATTTACGCATGTGCGATACTTACCAAAAACTCATTGCTGGCCATTAAATGTCACCAACCTAAAATAGTTTAGGTGGCTTAGGCTGCTGTCCGTTCTAAGGCGGTGGTTCTGTTGTTGTTGACTTTTTGTTTATTGTTACTCCCATTGTGGGAGTCTGTAATTGTTCTATGTTGTGTTGTATGTTACTTTATGTCCGTTCTAGTATTGCAATCATCTTGATGGGGAAGAGAGAGCTGGTTGCTTTGCTTGATTTGTCTACCTGGTGTCTCGTGATTGTTGAGCTGCTCTTCCTCGCGGTGCTAAGGGGTTGTCTGCAGTTTGTGATAGTGGTATTTCCTGATCATACTCACTATAATTGAGCTGAAAAAAGAGAACTACGACTACTTTTTATAAGAAAATGGTTGCTTAGTAAAGAAATGGGCCAGCTCATGCGACTTTTAATCCTAATTGAATATTTCATCAGCCCATGCTCAGATTGTGGGTGCATGTACGCTGCCTCATCAGAATCTTTACTGCTTACACACACATAAAATGGGTGTAGATAATGATTCAGGACAAATTTAAGGCATCTAGCCCTACATCGTGCCTGCCAATGCATGTTCAATGAGTGACCCTACGCATGTGCGATTTACACCAGAAACTCATGCGCTGGCTTTCAATAAGTTTCCATTAAATGCCATCAACCATAGTACTTTGTTTTGATCTGAAATAAGAGAATATCCACTACTTACATACAAAAATGGTCGTTTTTCTTAAAATAAAATCGGCCAGCTCATGCGACTTTTGATCCTTTTTGAATGTGCTTAGGCGCAATATCCCCAGAACACTCAATGCACTCACACACATAGAATGGGTGTAGGTAAAGGCTCAGGTCAAAATTAGGACATCTAGCTCCATTAGGTAGCTGACCATGCTTGTTTAAAGAGTGACTTTACGCATTTGCGTTTAATACCAAAAAAACTCATGCATTGGCTCAAATGTAGTATATACACTGTAGGTACGTAAAGTGTCACAGGAACGTTGCGTGATTTCTTCGTAGAACTGCGACACATGGCAGCAATATTTTTTCTGCACAAATGCCCTACACCTCATGCAGTGTTATAGGGGCATACATATTACAGAGCTCATTCACTCAATCAAAATCAAACAACAGAATCTAGGGCGAAGATTTGGCGCCAGTAAAATGCATTTAAGTCTCCCCCTGGTAGCTTAGGCTGCTGTCTGTTCTAAGGCAGTGGTTTTGTTGGTGTTGTGATATATTGTTCTGTGGCTCTTTCTCACGGTGCCGTGGCTTGGTCTTTGGTGTGTGATTGTGGTATTTCCTGATCATACTCACTTACTTTTTGGATGTATGTAGGGTGTAGCAGTATGTACGCAAAAGTTGCATTCTGTTTCCTTGAGCCTGTGTTTAAGGAACTTTTCATGGCGTTAATCATGGCAAGATGTAGCCCTCAGTTTCACTGTATTGCAACCTGGTATCGGGTTGTCATAGTTTCTGTGACGTACTTGCCATGTGACTATAGTAAAGTGAGATCTGATTCCACGGAGTTGGCCAAGGATATCCAAATGCCTTATTATTGACACTGTAGTTTCGTATTTCATCTAATCTCGTAGAAACAATCACCCTACACGTTTTTAGTTCAAATTTCTTCTTTGTCATAATTTTAATAGCCAAATATTACATTTTTGACCCCTGTACAAGAATTACCTAAAAATCGTCCACTCCCAAATTCGAATCTCTTGCTAGATGATGCCTTATCAAGTAAACAAAACATGCAGGTCCTGTGTGATGGGCTGGCACATGAGACTGTTTATACTTATCACAGTTATGAGCAGCAAAATGCTCAAATTAGTCTACACATCTGCATAGACTCGCCAGAGCCTTGAATGCTTGCAACGAATTGGTGTAGATGAAGGCTCAGGCCAATATTAAGGTATTTAGCCCCACTTGGTAGCTGTCCATGCACAATTTTCGAACAACTTATGCACATTTGATAAGAAGGATCGTTTCATGTGCTGGCTCAAATGTTGTATGTCCAATCATTAGTTTAACAGTAACGTTGAATCTATGTTATTTCGAGAGTGATTAATACATGTATTCTCAAGACTATGACACTAAAGCCAAAGGTGCATACATCACTCATTAGATGAGTCGGCAATTGAAACATGTCAATAGAATGCATGCAACATTTACATGACATTGTATCAACTTTGAGATCAGAACACACATTCGTTTTGTAACTTTTGGACGCATAGCGAACAGTACCACACCAAATAAATGTTTTAACTGATAGTGCTTACATTATATAGAACCAGCAATTAAATAACCTAACACCCCATCTCCTTTCCACTGTTTGGTCAGGTGAAACCGAGCTGGCCAAGAACCTACTTAATAAAAAAAATGAAAGGGCAATTGGCCAAAAAACCTTAAAAAAAGGTAAAAGAGAAAATAAAAAAATGCAAGAAAAAAAAAAGAGAAGGGGACTTTCCTTACGAATCCTCCCTCGGAGAAATTCGCTTGACGACAAGCCCTTCTCTAAGGGCTCGTCATGCACTGTCCAAAAAATGTTTGGACATAGTAGGCAAAGCACATAAATTCAACAAGAAGTGAATCATTCGACTTAAATGTATAGAAGTTATTATTTTTTTTTGGCTAAAATAAAACCACTTTAGATATTTCAAATTTCTGCTTTATAATTTCGATGTATTCGTCAATAGAAAAATAAGATTAAGTGCAAATATTAAAATCCCGTTTCTTAAGAAAGATATCTCTGATTTTGACTGGTTTGAATTGTTAATCGCCAAAAGTTATCTCCCTTAACACATGGTTCCTACTGCTATTTAGATGTATTCTACACCTAAAGGTTATTAGGCCCAAATAGCTGAGGGGTTTAGAGCGTCAGTCTAATGTATACAAAGTGCAAAAAACCCTCATGGCACAGGTTCGAACCCTGTATATATATATAAAAAAAAAAAAAACGAAAAACTTTTTTTGTCTATTTTTTTGCCTCTTTTTTAATTTCTTCTATTTTCATTCTGTGGTTGGTGCATGTGTGCTTTATATCATTATCAACATTTTTTTCAGCCATATAACTATGGTCAATTATCAGGTAACAGTGCTTTTGGACAGGTTGCTTTCAAATGGTTTAACAATTCTTAGTGCAATCTACTATTATATTCATACGGTGTGTGTGCAAGGCGCAATTACCCAGATAAGACTGTACATATGCACGGGCAAATCAATTTTTTACAGTTTATCTATTCAATGAGTGGCAAATTTTCATAAGCTGGTTCAATTGTTTTTCGTTTTTAGTGTCTATAATGTGGTGTACTGCAATAATGCACATTCAAAATTGAAACGATAGCCCAGTTACAATGTTAAAGTGGGCCACTATGAGGCCACCACTGCATTCTAATGAGTGGGTGCAGCTGTTGTTGACGTTTTTGTTGCTGCTTCCACTGCACGTGCATGCTAGCGCGCATGCGTGTGTGTTGGAAAGGAGAACTCAGGAGCATGATAAGACACATGAATACACGTCAATTTTTGCGAAAAGACGTTTTACTTGCATCTACACAGGCATTAATGATGGTGAAACTGGTCAATAAAACATTAATTGTGGGCACACATTATAATCTTTAATTAAATGTCATCAACCTTTGTTTCTAATTAAAATAAGAGAATCACCACAACTTTTAACTAGAGAATGGCTGTTATATAAAGAAATGCGCCAGCTCTCATGTGATTTTGACACTAATTGGATTTTTTATCAACCGATGCTCAGAGGCGCCTGCTCGTGTATGCAGCCACGCCAGGGCATTCGCTGCCTGAACAAACATAGGATGAGTGTAGATAATGGCTCTTCCAAAAAATAAGTAATTGAGCCCCACTTGAGAGCGAATTTACGCATGTGCGATACTTACCAAAAACTCATTGCTGGCCATTAAATGTCCCCAACCTAAGTTAGTTTAGGTGGCTTAGGCTGCTGTCCGTTCTACGGCGGTGGTTCTGTTGTTGTTGACTTTTTGTTTATTGTTACTCCCATTGTGGGAGTCTGTAATTGTTCTATGTTGTGTTGTATGTTACTTTATGTCCGTTCTAGTATTGCAATCATCTTGATGGGGAAGAGAGAGCTGGTTGCTTTGCTTGATTTGTCTACCTGGTGTCTCGTGATTGTTGAGCTGCTCTTCCTCGCGGTGCTAAGGGGTTGTCTGCAGTTTGTGATAGTGGTATTTCCTGATCATACTCACTATTTTTGATCTGAAAAAAAGAGAACTACGACTACTTTTTATAAGAAAATGGTTGCTTAGTAAAGAAATGGGCCAGCTCATGCGACTTTTAATCCTAATTGAATATTTCATCAGCCCATGCTCAGATTGTGGGTGCATGTACGCTGCCTCGCCAGAATCTTTACTGCTTACACACACATAAAATGGGTGTAGATAATGATTCAGGACAAATTTAAGGCATCTAGCCCTACATCGTGCCTGCCAATGCATGTTCAATGAGTGACCCTACGCATGTGCGATTTACACCAGAAACTCATGCGCTGGCTTTTAATAAGTTTCCATTAAATGCCATCAACCATAGTACTTTGTTTTGATCTGAAATAAGAGAATATCCACTACTTTCATACAAAAATGGTCGTTTTTCTTAAAATAAAATCGGCCAGCTCATGCGACTTTTGATCCTTTTTGAATGTGCTTAGGCGCAATATCCCCAGAACACTCAATGCACTCACACACATAGAATGGGTGTAGGTAAAGGCTCAGGTCAAAATTAGGACATCTAGCTCCACTAGGTAGCTGACCATGCATGTTTAAAGAGTGACTTTACGCATTTGCGTTTAATACCAAAAAAACTCATGCATTGGCTCAAATGTAGTATATACACTGTAGGTACGTAAAGTGTCACAGGAACGTTGCGTGATTTCTTCGTAGAACTGCGACACATGGCAGCAATATTTTTTCTGCACAAATGTCCTACACCTCATGCAGTGTTATAGGGGCATACATATTACAGAGCTCATTCACTCAATCAAAATCAAACAACAGAATCTAGGGCGAAGATTTGGCGCCAGTAAAGTGCATTTAAGTCTCCCCCTGGTAGCTTAGGCTGCTGTCTGTTCTAAGGCAGTGGTTTTTTTGGTGTTGTGATATATTGTTCTGTGGCTCTTCCTCACGGTGCCGTGGCTTGGTCTTTGGTGTGTGATTGTGGTATTTCCTGATCATGCTCACTTACTTTTTGGATGTATGTAGGGTGTAGCAGTATGTACGCAAAAGTTGCATTCTGTTTCCTTGAGCCTGTGTTTAAGGAACTTTTCATGGCGTTAATCATGGCAAGATGTAGCCCTCAGTTTCACTGTATTGCAACCTGGTATCGGGTTGCCATAGTTTCTGTGACGTACTTGCCATGTGACTATAGTAAAGTGAGATCTGATTCCACGGAGTTGGCCAAGGATATCCAAATGCCTTATTATTGACACTGTAGTTTCGTATTTCATCTAATCTCGTAGAAACAATCACCCTACACGTTTTTAGTTCAAATTTCTTCTTTGTCATAATTTTAATAGCCAAATATTACATTTTTGACCCCTGTACAAGAATTACCTAAAAATCGTCCACTCCCAAATTCGAATCTCTTGCTAGATGATGCCTTATCAAGTAAGCAAAACATGCAGGTCTCGTGTGATGGGCTGGCACATGAGACTGTTTATACTTATCACAGTTATGAGCAACAAAATGCTCAAATTAGTCTACACATCTGCATAGACTCGTCAGAGCCTTGAATGCTTGCAACGAATTGGTGTAGATGAAGGCTCAGGCCAATATTAAGGTATTTAGCCCCACTTGGTAGCTGTCCATGCACAATTTTCGAACAACTTATGCACATTTGATAAGAAGGAACGTTTCATGTGCTGGCTCAAATATTGTATGTCCAATCATTAGTTTAACAGTAACGTTGAATCTATGTTATTTCGAGAGTGATTAATACATGTATTCTCAAGACTATGACACTAAAGCCAAAGGTGCATACATCACTCATTAGATGAGTCGGCAATTGAAACATGTCAATAGAATGCATGCAACATTTACATGACATTGTATCAACTTTGAGATCAGAACACACATTCGTTTTGTAACTTTTGGACGCATAGCGAACAGTACCACACCAAATAAATGTTTTAACTGATAGTGCTTACATTATGTAGAACCAGCAATTAAATAACCTAACACCCCATCTCCTTTCCACTGTTTGGTCAGGTGAAACCGAAGCTGGCCAAGAACCTACTTAATAAAAAAGATGAAAGGGCAATTGGCCAAAAAACCTTAAAAAAAGGTAAAAGAGAAAATAAAAAAAATGTAAGAAAAAAAAAAGAGAAGGGGACTTTCCTTACGAATCCTCCCTCGGAGAAACTCGCTTGACGACAAGCCCTTCTAGAAGGGCTCGTCATGCACTGTCCAAAAAATATTTGGACATAGTAGGCAAAGCACATAAATTCAACAAGCAGTGAATCATTCGACTTAAATGTATAGAAGCTATTAATTTATTTTGGTTAAAATAAAGCCACTTTAGATATTTCTTATTTCTGCTTTATAATTTCGATGTATTCGTCAATAGAAAAATAAGATTAAGTGCAAATATTAGATGAGTCGGCAATTGAAACATGTCAATAGAATGCATGCAACATTTACATGACATTGTATCAACTTTGAGATCAGAACACACATTCGTTTTGTAACTTTTGGACGCATAGCGAACAGTACCACACCAAATTGAAAAATTCATTCCGTCGAGCACATGTTGACTGCTTCATACAGGCTATTCGCTTAAACCTTTGTACATGTAATCGGGAAGTTCCTAAGCGAGTACTTTTGCAAAGAGTGAAGACCCAGATGAAATGCAGCATGATGCTACATTTCACCAGGGTCTACACTGTTTGTTAAGGTGAAAAAAATCTTCAGACAAAAGCATACAATATATTTTTTTTAATTATAACCTGACACCCCTAGATATGTACAATGGACTATCCCAACTTAATTGTATGAAACCAGAAGAAAGAATCCACTCGTATACAAAGGTTAATCAGGGCTCCAGATAAGAGTGCGTATTGGAAAACTATTTTCTTTATTTCTCATTCAAAACATATGTTGTGGGTACTCAAAAGAACCGTCTCAATGAGACGGTTCTTCTGAGCACCCATAACACCAGTTTTAATTGATGGGTAAGAAAATAATAACAATTTTACGCTCATTAAATTTCCTTAACTGGACCTAGGATTAATGGTGTAAATATTGTTTGCTGAACCCCCATTCTGAATGCAATCGGGTTCAAAGTGAGTGCAAGGGAGCGCAGTGGCTCAGTGGTAGAGTGCATGACTCGAGAACAATGGGCCGCGGGTTTGAGCCTTTCCGGCCTCACTGCGTTGTGGTCCTTGAGCAAGACACATTTATTCTACAAACAAACAAAGTATGTGCTCATTAGACCTTTGCGGTAAACACAGTGATAACAGTACGGTAAACAGCAGATATTCTTGGAATGTTGCTCGTTTATTTCCCAATTACTAGGATTCCTCCAGAGGCCTTTATTACCATAATAATACATACGCACCTTGCAGCAGATAATCTAGAACAGTCCCGCCGGAGTAGTCTAGACTGGTTGTCACTTAACTATTAATTCTTTTACTGTCATTCACAACAATTGTCATCTGTTTGTAAATCTGCATAAAAATTATGCACATTGGAAGCCTAGAATGCAAACGATATGGACCCAGAACAGAATGCTCCATTAGGAGCAGTCTGATCAGGGTTCATAGTGTTTGCTTCCATGATACCTTAAGTCTTGATTGCATTTGAAATGTTGCTGCAGACGTAATAAGAAGAAAACGAGGTGAATACATCATGTTTCGAGACATCAACTTCTATAGTAAGAATATAATCGTCATCTCTATGCTTGGGGTGTCATATGCTATGCTTTTGTAGTCACCTCCCCGGTCAACTTCAGCTGGCATGCTTTTCCCAGATCTATAATTACTGTAAATCTTCTAAAATAGTGTTTCCAAAATTTTATTTTGAAAAAGGCAGCACACAACAAAATCATGAAACATTGCCCAGCATGCAGAGTTAATGAACCTAGAGGCTTAGTCAAATAGTACAGCCTCTTACCAGACTGTTCCTTCAGGCAAACAGCATAGGTCCAGATCAGATTGTCACTGAAGGAGTGCTAGGTCTTTACTGTTTGCTATTCTGGTAAGAATTTTGTTGATTGAAGCCCTGGTAATCTGATTAGCTAAATCAATACGCCTTAATAACACAGCATTTAGATTTGTCAATTATTGTTTTAGATTTGCCAATTATTGTTTTAAATTTGCCAATTATTTTTTTAGAATTGCCAAATTTTTTGATGGCCAATTTGCATGTTAAACATTACCTCGTTCCTTACTAGCAGTTTGAACCCAGATCAGGACAGACAGAATGTCATGTTACAGGTAATTTTCAAAGAGCCAATCAAATCATAGATATTGTCTTCGGGAGCTGCAATAGATGTTCCCTCTTTGACTGTTATTGGATTAAAGAGAATCTGGTGCGGATCCAGGATTTTTGAAAAGAGGGTTCATAAGTATAAAGGTGTGGGGGTTCGCTGTGCTGATTTTACCTCATTTTTCTTGAATATCCCATGAAAATGAAATAATTTGGTCTCACTGAGACCAAATTATTTAATTTTCATAGGATATTTAAAAAACGAGGGGGGGGGGGGAGGTTCAAGCGAACACCCTGAACCCCCTCTGGACCCGTCACTGAGAATAGGAGGCATTTTTTTCCGTTTTTAGCCCACTCCTGCCTATGAGTGTGTCTGGCTATTTATGGTAACATTTAGAATTATAACAATATTTCTGAGGCCGTTTTCAGTTCATCAGACGAAAATGGTAAATTTTGCCTGTTCATTATTTACCCTAAACACCATACAGATTGGTCTAAACAAATAGTGTAAACCCAGATCAGACAGAATGAGCGATCTGATCAGGATTTAAACAATTTGCCTTTCTATCATCACCTTTTGCACACTTCATCAGCTTGTGAAATGGACTTGTTCAAATTTTCAAATGAGCGTTTACACTAAGTATTTCTACAGATTGGCATGAGTTGGGAGCGCATGCGCAGTGGCTCAGTGGTAGAGTGCTTGACTCGAGACCGAGGGGCCGCGGGTTCGAGCCTCACCGGCGTCACTGCGCTGTGTCCTTGAGCAAGACACATTAATCCTAGCTTAGTACTAGTTCAACCCAAAAAGACCCGTCCCTATATAACTGAAAGATTGTTGATGGGACTTAAAGAATCAAATCAAGGAAAAACAAACACTTTAGTATTTCGATAGATTGGCATGTGCAAATAGTGTAAACTGAGATGAGATTGCTCTGATAAGGATTTAAAATACCATGATATGAGCCGCGACATGTGATTTCCAAAATGTGGCATTTTTACAAGTGTAGACTCAGACGAGCCTGTCAGCCTCTTGTTAAGCTTAGAATCTCAAAAAATTGTTCGGTCAGTAGCTTAAGAGTCTTAGAATATTCAAGCGACCAGCAAAAGCTGTGATCAGCATGTGCTGTATGCGCAGGCTGGTCTGAGCCTTTGCTGGTCGCACATACCACATTGTTGGAAATCTCATGTCATGGCCCAATTACGTATTACCATCATTACTGTTTACCTGTCTTCAGGCTTTGCGAACAAAAAAGGCGCAGACCAGACTGTTCATTTATGCAGTCTGATCAGCGCATTTCTTATTCACCAGTTGGACAGTATAATACCTTAATTTGGCATAAATGAAATTTCATTTTTCTAGATAGTTTCTCTGGCTGAGCAGGCTGGTTTCAGGATGACCTGGTAGGAAACCCCGAAGACAAGCTTTGTCGGGACGAGGTCCATTGTGATTACACCTAGTAATTTGACAGATAGATCTGAGAAAACAGGGTATTTATTATCAGATCAGATTGGTCCTGAAGAAGTGATCTGATCAGGGTAAAACTCTGCATATGCATCATAACAATTTACACCTTTCACCAGGCAATAAAATGGACTTGTTCGAGTGTGACAGTATTTAACTGTACCATGGATAAAAGTTTTCAGGATTTATACTGAATTCAGGATTTTGCGGCTGACTTACTATAGAAAGTCAGCCTCAAAATGCTGAATTGAGGAGATTGTAATAGCTTCTTCGATTAGTTTTTAATGATCTAAACAGAATTTATCATTTTAACTTAAAATTATCCATTTTTGTAGACATCCTGCAAGTTTTTAAATTTGAATTTCAAAAGTTCAGGATTTGGAAATTTTCAACCTTTACCCATTTAGTACGTAAGTACTGTGAGTGGATAACTCTTTTGCCTACTGGGTAGTTTTGCATGATTTTTTGTTGTCTGCTGATTTTTTTTTCAAAATATTTTTTTTTTTTCGAAAAGTTCCTTCAGGTATACCATCAGAGTTTAAAATAGTTTGGATCCAGATCAAGCCAGACATTTTGTCGGACCTGATCTGGGTCCAAACTCTTTGCAAAGGTTATCAGCAGACAACACTGGTGGGCAATGAGTTATAGTGTCAGAATTTTTAGGGCAAATACACAGCTTTCAGCAGTGACAGTGTAGTCTGTGTGCTGCCTCTATAATATAATTAAATCCAAAATATCCCCCCATAATCACTTCAAGAGAAATTAGTTAGGCCGGTTAGGCCTCCAGGATCTTAGGATTAGCAAATTGACTTGAAATATCAGAGCTTTGAGTAAAGACGTCTATTCCGATGGACATTTACATATGGGCCTTAACGTGACAAAACCGTCTTTGGGTTACCTACAAAACGAGACTCAAACCAGACTCCCCAGATATAGAGACTAGCTAGAAAATGTGCCTGTAGCAAGTTTAGATATGATACTTTCCAAAGGCGCTGATCAGACTGTGCGGATTTGCAGGCTGGTCTGCAATTTTGTTGTTCGCAAACCCCCGAAGACAAGTTTTCTCACGTCGAGGCCCATTTAAGCTGTTTTGGAAATAAGAGTGCATGGTCAAGCTATTCTAAACATTGTTAGCTTAATAAACTGGTACACTAAGGACAGGAATTTTATAAGCATGCTGCTTCAATTCCAATCCTTGTAACTTTAATATTGTTAACACATGCTTGATAATGTCAACTGCTTTTGCTAATAAAATATGTTTAAACCAAACCAGTAATGTGGAAAAGGACAAAAATGGATGTCATGCCCATATAAGATACAACTCTTAAAATCTTCCAGTCATGATGACTCTGGATAGTCAAGTACAAGTCATACATAGACCTACATACGGCGCAAGATCAAAAAGGGTCATCATTGACCTTGGACCAAGGTATTTCCAAGGTATTTCTTATTCAAATACATTTTTTCAGAAATCAGAAGGCTTGATATGTGTTGAATTTTCATGGATGAACGTTTTCAGGATTATTCCTGAATTCAGGATTTTGAGGCTGACTTTCCATAGAAAGTCAGCCTCAAAATGCTGAATTAGGGAGATTGTAATTGATTTTCCTATTCATATACAGTCTGTTTAAAGATAATTGACGATTAAAATTGTGAATATTTAGTTCGCATACTGCAAGTTTTAAGACTGGAGTTTCGAAAGTTCAGGATTTGGAAATTTTGAACTTTCACCCATGAATTGTGTATGGAGCATGCTTTGATAAGACAACCTTATTATATATGACTATATTGTCCATGTCACATGTCTAAAATGTCTTCCATACTATGTCAGGTAAAAACTATTCAAATGTCTTTGTCTCTGATACTAATGATCTCTAAAGGCATATGTTTAGATAAACACATTTTTCTTACCCATCAGTTTTAACGTATGTTTTGGGTGCTCATTGAGACGGTTCTTTTGGAGACCCACAACATATGTTATGATTAAAAAATAGGAAAGTAATTTTTTTGGTACGCACTCTTAACTAAAGGCCTGAAGTCTAATGGGTCAATCACCATTGGTCTTGGTATGCCTCATTAGGGATATGGGCCTTTCAAAAGGTGTTCAAATGGTGGTCCTAGGTTGATCTTGACATTGTTAAACTGATATTAACCCTTAAAGCGCCAAGAAAAAATGCAACGAAAATGTCGTCAGCTGCAAATAATTGCCTCACATTACTGACTAATTAAGTATAGAAGAAAACAGCGTCGACCCAGAACAGACTGCTCCTATAGGAGAGCAGTCTGATCTGGGTCCATACTGTTGTCATAGAGGCTTCTTAAACATTTCAGCAGACGAGAAAAGCTGACGACTTTGCTGCGATTGGCACATTAAGGGTCAAGGTCATCTACATTCTTGTGACTCAGTGACAGGTGAGCGCTTCAGGGTCTAAGGTCCTCTGGTTTGGTTGTCTGCTGATTTTTTAAAAAATCTTCTTTTTTTCGAAAAATTCTTTCAGGAATAACTTCAGAGTGTCAAACAGTTTGTATCAGGCCTGGCATTCTGTCTGGGTCCAAACTGTTTGCAAAGGTTAGCAGAAGCTGACACTAATAGTAACAGTATAAACACAAATCAAATGGGAAATCCTCGTCATCAGGTGCATTTTAATTTTATCCCTGAAGCAAAATGGTACAGACCCTGATGAGATGTGATTTTCTGCAGCATCTTATATTGGTCAAGACTGTTTGTCAATGTTCCAGTTTTATTGACCCATTTATGCCGAATGGAATTCCCCACCCCTAACAATTGGATGAGTTCATTTTCAATTTAAGGGTTGTTGGGTGGTATTTTACTTTATTCAAATTCCAATTGAACATTCTGTAAGCAAACAGAGCAGAATCTTATCAGACACCGAGTAATGCAGCATCTGATCTGGTTCTGCACTGTTTTTCTTTCTTTCTCGTTATGCTGCCATACGCCCTTACTGACATTCTAGGCAGGTTTGCCAATAAGAGGATAAACATTCTTTTCCGTATATTAACATAAATTGCCAAGCCCGAGTGTAGAATTGTAATGAGTGAAATGTGACGCCTCTACGGCCTTCATTTTTGAAACTTGCAGGTAACAAGGACAAACATAAAAGCTGGAATGAGTTTTAATTTCGGCCAGATACCGCCACTGACTATGGAATAAGCTGCCCTTGGCCATCTGAAAAATATAGCTTCCTGATCACTGTTTCAAGTTCAAAGTAAAGCCCCTTCACACTCAGGCGAAGACCATGCAGTCCGCACTATGTCCTGTAAAATTCTTTCAAGCTCGATGAGCGTAGTGGGGACGTGGTCAAAGTTGGTGAAATATGTATTTTTCACGTTCATACGAGGGTTAGCCAAAAATAACTGAGCCCTACCTCATAACATTTTAGTTTGGCATTGTAGACAACCAATGTGATTATGTTCTATAAGTATAATATGTCATAGATGTTTTACCCTAAACAATACCCTAGTGAAGCTTCTATTATGGTTGCTAGGCAACTGAAGATCGTCAGTCAGATCGACGCGTTCACGATCTCAGCCACCAGGAATTAACGGTATGTCTTTTAAAAAGCGTGTGCGCTTGATAGTTTTTGTGAAAGGCATATTTGACCCTTATTTGAATAACATATATCATATTGTCTTTTCATTACATGAAGTTCATTAATGTTTAGGTAAACATTGAGTGCATGCGTTGCCTAGCAACAAAAAACTCCAAAATTCCATAAATTTTCAAATACACGAGGATTGTGCTGCCATGGAAACAAAATTATGCATTTAAATCAAGGAACTTAATATGTCTGAGGGTTGGTTTGTGTTTGCAGTACTGTTAAAGAATTATTATGCTTATGCTTAATGCTTTCTATTAAAATTGTATAAATATGAATGTGGGTGGGGTAAATTATAGGAGTTCAGGCATGTTAAAATTTGATAAATTCTGAAATCAAACTACTAAAGTATCTATAATTTGGGCTCAGTTGGTTTCTGTTCTGTGACACTGAATAAGTACATGTTTAAGGTATCAGATGATGACAGTGAATAAAGCCTTGCTTTAACATAACTGTTTCCATAGCACTGCTTAGATTTAGATGTATCACAGCGTGAACGCACCCCATTGACAGGTCATATTCTGTTGCCTAGCAACCGTTGCAAAAAGTTTACGAACAGAAATAAATTAGGTGATTAAATAGATTACATATAACTTCAATGAAATATCATCCAAATATATGTCCATTTTACTTAATTCAAATGTTATGAAGTAGGGCTCAGTTATTTTTGACTGACCCTCGTACTACATGTACGTTGTTAACACTTTCGCTGCCAAACACGACTGTAGTCGAATTTACCGTTCACTGCCATACGCGACTACAGTCGAAATTTAAAGGCACAGTTGATAGCTGTCAATTTTTAACCTTATAACCGTTATAAGGGACGCAAATCGTTGTTCTTTATTTCAAAATGTTCAGGGGATATGTATAGGTTATTCAATGTTTTGTGTTGGTTATGGAATATATACGAGGGAGCGGAGCTCCCGAGTGTATATTTCATAACGAACACAAAACATTGTATAACCTATTTAGTCCTGACCCAGCTGTTTCCTGTGCTGCTGACACATAGGCCTCACATCGTGAAATATACATATTATGTAGTATTTTGCTGCATTTCATTTAGGAGTATGTTATTTCGTTTTTAGCCATGGATGCGTTCAGATGGGTCAAATGGATTTTATTAGCAGCATTTTTTTTTAATTTTTGCAAAAATAATCTGAGAAATATTTCACTGATCACACGTTACAGATGTATTTGCTGATCAGTCCCAACTGTTTGTGCTTTCTACTCTGATATACAGACAGTGGAGACTCGCTCAGATCAGGGTATATATCCATGTGCCGTTTGATCATGATGTCTTTATCAAATAGCATTTGGGGGCAAGCAGTGTAATAACTGACCAGGCTTCAATGTACAGCCTGGTCAGTTTTTTTTTCTGCAGTTGCAATTTTTTCCATTTGAAATTTAAATCATTTTTGTCGATATCACACTCAGTTTTCTTTTGGGGTGATACATTGATAAGTTAGGGGTCTTTCATGAAATCCAAATATCTATGTGTCTTGATCCACATCTGAATTAAGGGTGAGGTTGGCGCAGTTAAACAGGTTTAAGCCCTCCAGTAAAATATTTTACAGACCGTTCCAAGGCGGTACTTCTTTTGTGGATTTTTTATGTTTTTGTTCTGTCTTGTGTTTGCTATGTCTTTGTGCGCGTCTGTTTATATGTGCTTTGTGGTCACCTGCTGGGAAAGGGCTGACCTCTTGGCTCTCGTTTGTGGTGTCTGCTGTGAGTTTGTCACTTTCCCATTGGTATCCTGGGTCAGGTGTGGTACTTGATTGTATCGACTCCTGATCTTTGCACCCTTACTTACTTCTATAAATAAAAATAAATTTGGCGAAATTGACATTTTCAGACTGCAATTTCCTCTCATCAAGTTATGGGAGCTGATCTAAAATAGTGTGAGGTATGGAAAATATACCCTACTGAATATGGTCCTTCTCTTGCATCTGATTGGCTGAAAACTAAAAGACGTGGGCGGGTCATGGGCCAAAATAATATCGTATATGGAGGTCAACGCAATTTTCTGTACAATAATGGACTTTATACCACCCTGACCAACTTTAGCACGAAATATCTCGTGATGTGCAAGGTCTTCACTGAGGTAGGTGGTATAAAATAGTTTTAGCATGTTTGTCCACGTACAGGCGGACAACCCATGGTATAACTATTACTTAATTATTTTTTGTAATGTCATTAGATTTCGCGGAAATCAAAAATATCGAAAAACATGTCCATGTGGATGATTATACAGGACGCATTAAGCCCTGCAACTGCTATATTTTGATTTATTTCTGATGAAACAATATATCAGAATAAATCCTGATGTTTGATGTAGATGGATGTTTTATCTATTTTGCATGAAATAGTTGTTTATAGGCATTTTTCATATTTTCAATATGGCTTCCAAAATGGCCGCGAAAGGTCACATGACTATCTTTTTTATTATTGGTTCAAATAAAAGTTTTTATATATTAGCAACATTCAGTGAAAGTTTCACAGTGATATGTTGAATGGTTCTGGAGATATTCTGCGTTGAACCCATATACCCTCAATATTCAGGAGTCTTTAAAACATGCCTGGCACTGAGGTATTGGTTTTTTGAGGTGTTGCCGGGTTCTCACTGCGTCTAACACGTTCATACTAGGTTCTTACTACGCGCCCAATTACGCGCGCACCCAATTACGCGCGAACTAGGTCCAACATATTCTTACCACGTTCTCACTACGTCAAAGAAGACCGCATCACGCGATATCCACGTTCTCACTAGAGTCCTTCCATTATGACAAGTGCTGCTATACCTAATTCAATCGTGTGAACATCTCCTTTAAAATATGCCACCAAAGAGAGGGTGTGGACTAGGCAGAGCATCCTGATGCATCCTGAAGAATGACTGTTGACAGTATTGTTCTTCCAGTCTCGATTCTGCCAGCAGCCGGTCATTATGACCAAACTGAAGCCTTCTTTCTTCTGAAAGCCAAGGACGCACCCAGTACAGCAAGATCTATGTCTTCTTCTATTCCGTATACGTAGTCTTCTTCTCACCATCAAAAGAGCAATCTGTTCATCAAACAGAACCTACTTCCCTTGAAGTAGTAATTTAGTTACGGCAGTAGTAATTCAGAATTTTGTACAAATTTTGTTGACTGTATCGTTGTTGAAACGGAAGTGAGTGTTTGAGAAATTGAATCTATCATTTATACTCAAATCCTTGGACGTGATAAAAACGCAGTGAGAGCTAACTACGAACGTGCATGGATGTGGTAAGCACCAACAGAACCTGTTAAGAGCGTAGTGCGATCTTCTCCAACGTGGCATGGACGTGCCATGGTCGTAGCATAAGCGTGGAAAGGTCGTAGAGAGAACTCCATGGACGTAGCAAGAACGCAGTGGCATCGCAGTGAGAGCGTAGAACAACCTTTCTCGTCCCTGTCACGCACGCACTACGTCAATGAAGTTCCTACAACGACTTGCTTACGTTGCCACTACGTCCATGCCGTTTTTACGACGCCTTTACTACGTTCTCACTGCGTCCTGATTCGGCCACGTCCTCACCAGTTACGCTTTTTAAACATGTTCAAAGTTCGACCACGTCCTTCACGTCCATGAAGACCTTACTACGCCCCTACTACGTCCTACAAGTTTCTACTACGTTCTTACTACGTCCTACAAGTTCTTACTGCGTCCATCCAATTTTTCAAGGACGAAGTAAGAACATGGCTGAGCGTGAAAGGGTATTACCTGCCTTTGAGCATCGTAAATTATGGTGTCTCCAATCATTATACTGGCTCTCAGGTGAGTGATCGTTGATCATTGGACTACTTGTTAAAATTATATACCCTGATTTAAAAACAGCGGAGACCCCGCGCATATCAGATGGTTTCTGATGAAGCCAGCTGATCAGGATCCTTATGTTTTACACGTAAATGATGAATCTGTATTAATATTGAAATATACGCAGAAACCAAAATAAATGAACTCTTGTATTTCATGGAGTTCAAGTCATTAATGGATGTGACCTCCACATTTAGCAACACATGCACAACACCTGTATACTGAAAATAATATGAGCCGCGACATGTGATTTCCAACAATGTGGCATTTTGACAAGTGTAGACTCTGACGAGCCTGTACAGCCTCCTTTTAAGCATACAAACTACAAATGATGTTCAGTCAGTAGCTTAACACTCATAGAATATTTAAGCAACTAGCAAAGGCGCTGATCAGACTGCGCGTATGCGCAGGCTGATCTGAGTCTTTGCTGGTCGCACATACCACATTGTTGGAAATCTCATGTCACGGCTAATATGTGGAGATCGCACCCGATATTGACTTGGATTCAATATATTTTGTGTGTGAAATAAAAAAATACCTCAAAATGAAAAGCTTTCTATTAGGTAAAACTCCGATTGATTGTGGGAGAATGAGTATGTTTTATTTTTGAGGCCGTGTCATGCGCGAAGTTGTTGCATTGGTCAGTTATACACTATCAGATGCCTTTTGAGTGACATTATGGGGGTGGTTCGGAGCCAATTTAGGTGCACAATTTCATTTGCTACCAAGGATTCACAGAATTCTGGTAACCTGCAGCATACCAGTTGAAATCATGTTCTCCAATCACAGTGGAAAACAGTGTGGATTCTGATCAAAACCAGCTGATCTGGATCTACAGTGTTTTCTTAAAATGATAAATCCAATGGATAAAGATACTTACATGTATGAACTTTTAGAATACAATACCTATTTATAGACCTGTCAGCTGTAAAGAAGTCTTGTAGGTTGATTTATTCCCAAGATGTTGCGGTAATTCTGATGACATACTCCCAACCCAACCCATGCTAACCGACATATAAATTTGCAACTATTATCTGGCGTCATTTATGCCTTTAAATTATTTTTTCAAGCCAACCGCTTTACTATAATCGATTGTTAAAAAAATGACATATTTTTTCATGTAAAATATTACCCTCAATATTAAAGATGTCTCTCATGCTCATGCGTCCTGGTCCCAATGTTATAAAACTTGTTTCATGTTCAGCTGAGCATGAAATGTCAACTGCTCATAAACACTACAAATGCTGAAAAATAAATACTTTTCTAACTTTCAAACCCTCAGATGTTGTATCAATCATGCTAATGAATGTTAAAATGTCAACAATTGTTGGCATTTAAATAATTATAAGCAGGATAAATTGTTGGCATTTTGACATAAATAGCATAAATTGTATGCTCAGTTGAGTTGACCATGAAAAGTTTTATAGCCTTGGGCCTGACTGCTTGGAAGAATTGGCTTTTAACACTGTATGTGCCTTCAGAAACGCATGAGGACAACTTTCATGTTACATCATCGGCACCCACATCATGTCATTGGTTCTATTTCTTGAACAGTCATCACCTTTTAGCGCCAACCACGACTACAGCATACGACACATTTTGCGACATCTTTCCAAGTTTTCGGCAAAAATAGGGTATGATATTTCACGAGAATCGTCTACCAGCAGAGGCTTCTCATGAAATATCATGCCTTATTTGTTATTTTTGAAAAAAGGCAGCAAAATTTGAAATTGTCGTCTGCCGCAAATTATAGGTGGAGCTTTATGGGTTAAGCATCGCCATGAATGAGTTTTAGAAATACGTGAGCAAAGTAAGTAGGTGGGGAAAGTCGACTTTGTTTAAATGAACAAAAAACAAATGCTAACCTCATCAAGGCATTAGATTTGATTTATCGGTTGTAAAAGGATGGTTTTGAGCCGCTTTGTGTCAATAACAAAGGGTAGGCAGCTTATAATCCGTTTTACATGAAATCGATGACCATTGTCTCAAATCGATGATGGTTTCATGATCTGAATTCATCGGATTACAATAAAAAATGGGGCGTACATAGGATTGACTGGAATCTTTATAACACACTAAAATTTATAACTTTGCCTTTATGAAAAGGTAGCGGCTATAGAGCCCCAATACAATTTTAGAGCCACAACTGCTAGCCAGAACAAAGCCATTTGTAGCAGCTAGTGGCTATATTGGTACTAGTACTAGTAGAGCTGTGGTGGCTCTAATAGCCAGAAGCTAGCCACAGCTCATAAATATAATTATTGCCAGTAGATAGCCACAACTCGAGCTATAACAATGAGACAAAACATATATGCACTAGCAGTTCTTATCAGAACTTATGTCACGTGACCACTGTTTTGATAACATATATAAATGGTATCAGTTTGTTGTAAAAAAGATTATGACTACACATGAGTCATCCACATTTAAGGATTAAAAGTAATTTTGTATTTTGATAATCAGTCACTGATCAATATAATCTGAGAGAGCTAGTTTACTATTTCTTTCTTAATCAGGCACCCCACCCACTGTTTTACAAGGGTATTCAGCATGCAATATATTTAACAACACATCGGCCACCACAAAAAGTGAAGCTGGAAGCTGTAGATAAAATTTTGAGGCAATAATTGTGTACATGTTACTTTTACTAAATCTTATACCATTCAATTTATAAATTCTTATATATATATATATATATATATATTATAGCCTATGTACAGAATTGTTGAATCAATTAATGGAGCTCTGTTTTATCAGCAACAAAGTATGCTAATACCTTTTAATTTAGGTTTATCAATAAAAATAGGAAATAAGAGCTGTTAAAACAATGTACGTATTTTAAAGATTAGCTTGATTCCTACATCAATACAAATATATACATGCATACATGTAAGTGTAAATACAGCTTCTGGCTTTATAGCCAAAACATAGCTGCATCTACTAGCCACAACAGAGCCACAACTTAGAGCAAAACTAACTTGCATAAGAAATACAAGAGGTGTTTCATGTTTATTTGAACACATTTGAAAATGCTGTTACGCATTCATTTCTGGTTATATTTGGTTATAATTGATTTCCATGGGTTAGTCTGATATCCAGAAATACGTAGTCATCAAGAAAACAGTTCTTATTTTTTATTTTCTGGTTTGAAACAGCGTCTGAAGATGAGTAGTTAAATTTTAAGCATTTAAAAATGCTGTCTGAACGAAAATTTACTAAATCTTTCTCGAACAATTTCTCTAAAAGATACGATATTTTGTTCTTGTGACCTTTTATATATTGTACATAAATAATTAAGGTATGTTCTGTTAGAAAATAAAGTATTCCAATTGGATATTTACTTTTTTGAAGAGATTTAAACATCAAATTTTAGGGTTTACAGTTTCCATAGCAACACTAAATTGTAAGCAAAATACTCAAATGCAATATTTGGTGATCAGTTTTAGCGGCGATAGATACTTAAAATACGAGGGTCATTTGGAAAGTTCTTAGCACGGCATCTTAACTTCACAATGCGTTGATAAAAAACTATCAAATAATACAGTTTTAGAAACTAGAATTCAACGGCTACTTGATGGTTTGATTTTTGTCGATAAAGAACTTGGCGTGCACGTGCAGCGAATGCTCAAAGTGAGTAGGGGTTTATATACTGGCGGAAATTTTAAGCAAAATACTTGAAAAAAAAGCGGAGGAAAATTGAGGACCTTATTTGCGATCATGATTTGACATATTAACGAGTCCGTGCCAACTTATTTTTTATTCGAATATATCATGCGATCACTGCTTGCACGACTACTATCTTTACATTCAGAAAATGTTGACTAATAGAGAAATGGTAAATTTTCAAAAATGGGACTTTTTTCGAATTTTCTTTATACTTTTACTATAAATTGTGTCACTACAGGAGCACGAAAAATGCCTATTGAGTATATGTTTTGCTTTATTTGTAGCGAACAATGCATAAAAATCATTTCGTCGCGCAAAAAGTGTGGCTTGTTTAATTCTGTATTCAAGAAAATTATTCCTAATAACATTACCCCTACTTTTACAAAAGTGGGTGGGGTAACTTAACCCCTCATAATTTGTCGATGTCATAAGAAATGCTCATGGTATCGCGTTAACTATCACGAAATTGATTTATTTCTACTCTCAAGGTACTTTTACTTTTTTTGCCACGGTTTTCAATTGAAATGAGCCAGAACGTCAACTTGTAGCTAAACTTACTCTGCCCCTTAGAAAGATTATACGAGTTAACCTCCCTTTTTTCTGGTTTACAAAATTTATTTTGGTTTCAATACTAAAAGCATAAACTGTGCTTGACAAAAATACCAACGAACATCATTTTTAAACTACTGTCGGTTATATATTTTAAAAATATGTGCATTGTGACATGTGATTTTTAGTCGAAAAAAACTAGCGCACTGCTTTGCTTTCTAGACGGTTTAGGTATTGCTGTTCCGGTGTTTAGTTATTAGAAACATCCAACTGGGTCATCAATTGTATAATAGCTGAACCAGATTGTGGCCTACAAAATGATACAAAGTTATCTAGTTTCATTAACTAATGTTAATGTTCTGCACAGTTTTCAAAAGGTAAAATGATATATCTTCCACTGAAATTTTGCGTTTTCCAGTATACAAACAGTACATGTATTCACAATAATATTTTTCGTGTCTGCATTATAGTATACTCATGAAATTTGTGCCATAATATAGAAGAAAGATAGCTCTTTAAAATGATACCAAACATGATAGGGTTTGTAAATCGGTTACTGAGATAAAAGACCATGCTAAGAACTTTCCAAATGCCCCTCGTATATAAGAAATTAAGTCGGTTGTGAGTTTTGAGAATTTTTTTTCAAAATTTTTGGGAGACACATTTTATACATGAGATACCCATTTGGGCACTTGCATGGAATTACTTATTAAGCCCAGTTTCCAAGCAAAAACAGGCACAAATAGGCTGTTTCTTATTTGAATAATAGACTGAGTGTTCCTCTAAACTTAAAAGAAAATTTCACACTTAAATACGTATTTCCTTAGAAGATACACCCAATTTAGCTCTTAAAATGAGTTAAAGGTGGGTGTGGATGTATTTTGGGTCGCCGTGTTATGGCTATGCTTTAAATTGCCTTCTCTTCTATTTTGCAATACCAGGGATACGTCAGTTATTCATGAGAAAACAAAATGTGTTTGTTTTATTTATATGCAACCGCAAAAAGTGAAATTCAAATCTGTTCAAATAAAAATGAAACAGGTCTCGTACTATATTGCGGCAATAGCAAGTAAGGGCCAGTGATCAAATATTTCTGTTAGAGTGCTGCTTTTTACGGAAGCCCTGGAGGGACATTTTAACTTATTACTTATCACTTATTACTTACTACTTATTACTTATCACTTATAATTTATTACTTATTACTTACTACTTATCACTTATTACTTACTACTTATTACTTATCATATCACCGGGCCGCGTAGCGCAGTCAGTAACGTGTCTGGCAACAGATGCGAGTCTGATTGCAGATCCAGGGGTCGCAAGTTCGATCCCGGCCCGGTTCCATACTTTCGTGGAGATTGATCATGGAATAATTTCTATGGTCATCCTCCTCCCTTCCGCTGAATCATTCAAGAAGGGTGGTTGTCAGTTACAAGTGAAAGCATGTGCACGAAGTACTGGTTAACTGCTTGTTCGAGCTTGCCCAGGAAAATATGTGGTTAGGTGAACTGACCATCCCGCAATGACAATAGATGTTGACTTGGGACGTAAAGCAACAAAACAAACAAACAAGCAAACAAAACTTATCATATCATTATATCACCCATATAATGGCGGAGAATTCCATTGTACATTCCATGTAATAGCGGTAAGCTGTAGTAGTAGCAGTAGCAGCAGCAGCAGCAGAAGAAGTAGTAGTAGTAGTAGTAGTAGTAGTAGTAGTAGTAGCAGCAGTAAAAGTAGTAGTAGTAGTTAAATATTAGTGGTGGTAATTATTTAAGTAGTAGTAGTAGTAGTAGTAGTAGTAGTAGTAGTAGTAGTAGAAGTAGTAGCAGTAGTAGTAGTAGTAACAGTAGCAGTAGTTGTTGCAGTAGTAGTAGAAGTAGTAGTAGTACTTAGCAGTAGTAGAAGTTGTTGTTGTTGCAGTAGTAGTAGTCGTATTAATATTAGTGGTGGTAATGATTGTAGTAGTAGTAGTAGAAGTAGTTTGTTTGTTTAATTTGATTCTTTATGTCCCATCAACAATCTTTCATTTAAAATGGGACGGGTCTTCCTGGGTTGAACCAGTACTAAGCTAGGATAAATGTGTCTTGCTCATGGACAGCAACACAGTGACGCCGGTGAGGCTCGAACCCGTGGCCCCTCGGTAACGAGTCAAGCAATCTACCAATGAGCCACTGCGCTCCCTAGTAGTAGTAGTAGTAGTAGTAGTAGAAGTGGTGGTACTACTACTACTACTACTACTACTACTACCAAAAAATAATTAAGTAATAACAAATAAGTAGTAAGTAATAACTAATAAGTAGTAAGTAATAACTAATAAGTAGTAAGTAATAACTAATAAGTAGTAAGTAATAACAAATAAGTAGTTAGTAATAACAAATAAGTAGTAAGTAGTAAGTAATAACAAATAAGTAGTTAGTAATAACAAATAAGTAGTAAGTAGTAAGTAATAACAAATAAGTAGTAAATAATAACAAATAAGTAGTAGCTGTAGTACTACTTCTACTACTACTACAACTACTACAATCATTACCACCACTTATATTACTACCCTGGAGCGCAATGGCTCAGTGGTAGAGTGCTTGCCTCGAGACCGAGAAGCCACGGGTTTGAGCCTCACAGGCGTCACTACGTTGTGGTCCTTGAGCAAGACACATTTATCCTAGCTTAGTTCAGGTTCAACCCAGGAATACCCACACCAATATAACTGAAAGATTGTTGATGGGACGTTAAGAATCAAATCAAACAAATACATTACTACTACTACTACTACTACTACTACTACTACTACTACAACAACAACAATAATCACTACCACCACTACTACTACTGCTGCTACTACTATAACTACTAGTGCTACTACAATACTACTGCTGCTGCTACTATTACTACTACTACTACTGCTACTACTACTCCTACTACATCAACAGCAATCACTACCACTACTACTACTACTACTACTACTACTACTACTACTACTATTACTACTACTACTACACTACTACTGCTGCTGCTGCTGCTGCTGCTGCTACTACTACTACTACTACTACTACTACTACTACAACAACAACTACTACTACTACTACTACTACTACTACTACTACTACTACTACTACTACTTCTACTACTACTACTACTACTACTACTACTACTACTACTACTACTATGACAGCGAAAACAGCAACATCCACTACAAATATACTGCTACTACAACTACTACTACAGCTACGGCTGTTACAGGGAATGTATATTTGGAGTTTCCCGCCGTTATAGGGGTGATAAATGATATGATAAGTAATAAGTAGTAAGTAATAAGTGATAAGTAGTAAGTAATAAGTAATAAGTAAAAATGTCCCTCCAGGGCTTCCGTAGTTTTTGGCTTAAAAGATATTGATGGAAAATCTAGGTGTTGCGGTTTTAAAGTCCTGTCAGTGTAAACCAAAATCAGACTGGCTAGTCTGGGTTTTCACCATTTGCTCCGTATATTTAGCGTTTGTTTGTTTGTTTTTTTGTTTGATTTGATTCTTTTAGTCCCATCAACAATCTTTCAGTTATAAAGGGACGGGTCTTCCTGGGTTGAACCAGTACTAAGCTAGGATTAATGCTCTTGCTCAAGGACACAACACAGTGACTTCGGTGAGGTTCGAACCCGCAGCCCCTCGGTCTCGAGTCAAGCACTCTACCACTGAGCCACTGCACTCCCCCGAATATTTAGCGTGAATATGGTACCATTTGATCAAGTTCTGTATTATTGAACTGACTTTACTGAAAGAAGAATGACAAGTATTGAATATGTTATCAACTTCAGTTCACCGACAATCCTTGGTTTTACATGTGGAGCTAAATGATGACTGGCAGAGACATGTCATAAGGAGAGATTTTTTTATGAAAAGATTTGCATAGCCATGCAATTTATAGGATGCTTGAACACACACTTTATACAGTAAAATCTGTGTAAAACGGCCACTCAAAATAGACAAAATAAAGGTCTAAATGAAATCTGGTAGCTTAATGAAGGTCAAAAGTATTGCAGAATGCATTCTGCAATACTTTTGACATGCATTAAGCGATAATTGGTCTTGAAAACCAATTGTCTGTCTTTTTGGAAACTGACCGTTTTACACAGGGTTTACTGAACACATTTCCACATAAAAAGGACAATTGAATTCTAGTGTCTGCATAAAGAAATATTTTTATGGTGTTCATTAGAAGCAAATAATGGAGATGATTCCATAGAGTACCCACCACAAATGTTTTTGCTGGGATACAAGGAAAATATGGTTCGGGCACCACTCTTAACCCATTTAAGCCTAATGGAATTTCCCATTATTATCAATTATAGCAGGCCATTTCCAATTTCAGGGGTGCTTGTGGTATTTTTTCTTCTAAATTTTATTAGTAGATTCTATAAACAGACAGCGAAGTTCCTGATCAGACACGGCAATATGTGGTGTCTGATCGGGATCTGCATTGTTTGTCTATGTCTCATAAAAGGGCGCCGGGTTTATATGGGTTTTGGATTATTAATGTATCTTCATTTTTACATTCTTGCTCTTTAATTGAAGCGTCTGGTGGATTCTTGCAAAACTTTAACATACAAAAAGTTTATATAAATGGAAAATATCGAAATTATGTTCTGGGTATGATTACAATATGATTAAGGCCCACTTCGTATCGAACTATAGTTCCTACTAAAGTTCTGAAGTAGTAGATGCGCGCGCACGTTTACACCCGAACGGTTGCAACTTTAGTTGGTTTGCAAGTAAACAAATTTGGGGCGAAGTGAATAGCTTTGTATGTCCCCATTCAATTCTTCGTCGTAGACGAGAATGATGTGTATATACTGCACAGCCTGCTCTAATTAACAATTATAAGTAAATGTGACAGAAAATAGAGTAAAGGAATGATTTATTCTGTAAAAAAATCATTTTGAGGCTACTGACAGATCTGGAAACCATCTTGCTAGATACGTCTAGACTAGGAAACCAGACGATCTACTAGAGTAACGGTGCTCCAACCCACTGTTGATCTCTAGAAGGTTCGTAGCGTCATTATAGTAGCGACTCTCGATGTTCGAATCAAACTATAGTTACTATGGTAGGACCTATAGTTCGATTCGGAATGGGTCTAAATTTTACGTGTAAATGAGGCTCTGGATCACTAATCAATATCCATGAGAATACAAGATATAGGGGAAAAGTTCCTCGATTTGGTGAGTAAATCGTCTAGTAAGCATGTCAATATCACATTAAGATTACTTTAAAATGATATTATAATCACTCCACCAAATAATATCATGATCACTACAACTCTAAATCATATTAAAATCAATCAACAAAATCGTATCAAGATGACTCAACCAAATCATGTCTAGATCACTATGCCTCTAAATCATATTATAATCACTCCAGCATATCATAGGTGGATCAACACAAACACACATAGGAATTAGCTACATACATGTAAATAGTCGTGTTTTACCATTTTCTAAATTGTATGTTACATGTTAATACTGAAACTCATGCAAGTTTAAAAATGTATACAACCCTCACTACTTTACTGCAAGATACCTCTTTTGTTCTCCAGATGGCTGGGGAATCCTATATACAGCCTTATAATGAATGCGTTTAAACATGTTGCAGACTAAAAGCATTTAATGTAACATAACATCATTAAATATGCCTTATTTAACATTATCATATGACGTCGCGTCTGGGAGTGAAATAACGCCATGCAATAAAATCGATAAACCACTAATGGTTTATAGATTTACGGGAATAGTTATGACGTCCATAACAACGTTGCGTACATAATGACAAAATTATAACGTTTTTACGCCAGAAATCAGATTTCAAAGTATTTGTCATATGATAAATAGAATCTAACATTCGTGCTCTTGTATTATTGAATTTATTAAACTCGTTGCGAAAAAGAGATAAAATTCGAGGCAAGCATCGCATTTTATCTCTTTTCCCAACTCGTTTAATAAATTCTATGAAACATGAGCAATCATGTAAGATTCTCTATATATTTAACAGTAAAATGGCTTACTTACTGTACTAAGGGATGCTAATCTAATACAAAAACACCCAATTTAAAAGAAATGAAACCATTACAAGGCTGTTTCTAGTTTCTTCTTAGTTTGAATTTAATTACAGGAAATGAGACCACAAGCTGAGCTGAGCAGTGATAGTTTCCTGTTTCACTAGATTATATTAAAATGATTCAGTCAATAAATAAGGTGAGTTAAGATAAGCAAATACAAGGATACACCAAGATCAATTTGTCAGTGAATGTATTTAGTTGATATCATATAGATACAAGTATTACTTAATATTTTCAAGTGCAACAGAATCATACTACAGTCATAGTAGCTCAAGCCAGTCAATCGTAGAAACAAAAAAATACTCATTTTAATTATGCGATATGACCCAATTTTTAGATTGTTCTTTAATCATAAGTACAGATCACAAATCTATGATGCTGAGGTAAGTCTGATATGATTTTGAAATGAATTGACCAATATTCTTTTGTATGAATTATTACACGATCATGGTTTGATTAGATTTTGGTGAGATTGACTGATTTTCACAGTGGTGTTGAACAAACTTTTATGACAGATGGAGAATGAAATTAATAGATTTGACCACATTTCCATGGTCACATCAGCACATTGAATATATCAGTTTGTCTGCACCTTATTGAACCATATATTGGAATCTGGCCAAACAGCTAGTATAGGCACAAGAAGTTAATTAGATTTTAGTGAACATGACCATAATTTTCAAGGCCACTATCCTACATGTATAAAAAATCAATGTCATCCTTGTCTACACTCTATGTCTTTAACCCTCTCCTTCATGAATATTCATGATAAGCTCCTTCCACTATGGATAATTATATAAATAAACTATCATGTTGTAATATAGAACAAAGAAATTACTAGCCAGGCACACTAGTGTAGAATCAGATAAAAGTTATCATATTTCAATATGCAAACAGAGTAGACCCTGATCAGGCAGCTCTTACAAGAGCTGCCTGATCTGGATCTGCTCTGTTTGCCAAAGTGTTAAAGGCGTCTCTATGAGGTCAAGGGTCAAACTGCTTTACTCTACAAGAGCTGTTAGATCTGGGGTCTGCTCTATTAACCAAAGTGTTAATAGGCATCTCTATGAGGTAAAAGGTTGATCAGGCAGCTCTTACAAGAGTTGCCTGGTCTGGATCTGCTCTGTTTGCAAAGGTGTTAAAAGGCGTCTCTATGAGGTCTACGGTTAAACAGTGTGTGATGTTTGAGAATTTTTTTACCACACTTGCGCACATAAACAACAATGAAAAATGGAAAAGATAAGATTTTTTACTACTTAGGCTGAGTGATAGATTTTAGAAAACTATTTCTGGTTTCTTTGCAAAGAAAACTGGGAGAATTTTTGCATGAAAGTCATGAATGTTTAATTTGTAATTATAAACGAAATATTAAATATATTTATTTTATGTTCAAAGCACATACCTTGGAAACCCTAGGGTAAATAAAATTTTTGGCTGAAATTCATGGAAGGTGTGAAATTGTAAACTTGATTTGTCATTAGTAGAACAGAAAGCTTGATCATGTGCCAAATAACAGACTGGTAAATGTATACGTCGATTTGCTGGTATTTACGCATATTGCCGGTACTTCATAGACCGGAAGTGGTAGATATTGGTGTTAATACTACATAGAAAAACATGCCATATGCCTAAAGGACTATAGACTTCAATCATTTTTAAGTATTCAGTATGTGCATGGCGATTTATGTAAGCATTTAGGAATATATTCGAGTACCGATCATCATCCAGATCGGTACTCGAATCTATTCCTAAATGCTTACATAAATCGCCATGTGCATGCCGAATACTTAAATATGATATAATTCTATAGTCCTTTAGGCATCTGGCATGTTTTCTATGTAGTATTAACACCAATATCTACCACTTCCGGTCTATGAAGTACCGGCAATATGCGTAAATACCAGCAAATCGACGTATACATTTACCAGTGTGAATAATATTCAAGTGAAGACCAACGCTTTTCACCTAGGTATGTGTGCCTGGGGAGGCGTCGTGGGGGAGAGGGATACCTCCAGGATGTAGTTTTATGTCAGATATTTTATGGTCTGGGGTGAGGGGCGGGGGCATAGTTTTTCTTGAAAACACTCCTGTTCTTAAACTAACCCATACGAGCCTAGCGTCCTCTTCTCTTTATGGGACATACGTAAACAGTGCAGACTCAGATCAGACGCCACACAACATGGCGTCTGATCGTGGTCTCGACTGTTTGCTTATGAATATTCTATTAATTAATAAGCTTAGCTTAAATGGGTTAATACTATTTTCAGCCATTTCAGCAATTGTATCAATTAATAACAATGGGTTCATTCAGACGCCAGCTAATCTGGATCTGCACCGTTTTCAAACGAGTATTAGCAGGACAAGTATTATATGTTATCAGTCTGAAAAAGGGGTGTTAAGTTTCAATTTCGATCAAAGTGGAAACAATTCAATGAAACGTATAAACGGAAACTGTAGATCTAGACGATATAGCTCAGCCATCTAATCAAGATCCACACTGTCTGTTAAAGCCCTGATAATTTGCGTGATTGTGTAAGATGTCTGCAACTAACTGCTACTATGGATTTCCTATGACTACAGCGAAATATGGTATCTCGGAGTAAAAACAAATAATTTCATTAACCATTTATGCACTAATGATTTACTACGATAAAATTGGGATGGTCCATTGTTTGCATTAAGGGGTCACAGGTCCTAATTTCTATTTTTTTCTCTGAAGATCGTTATTTATTATTTCAACAAACAGTGTAGACCCTGGTGAAATGTCGCATCTGGGTCTTTTCTGTTTGCCAAAGTACGCATTTAGTACCTCCTAAATTAGAGAAATTAAGTTAGATATAGACCGCGTAATTGAATTGATTTTTTCCAAATAAATGTGAGTTTTTGTATAGGCTGGAATTAGATGGAATTTGGTGTGTTTTTGCCGCTCCTCTTTGAATTAGTCCCCAAGTGAACCTAGCGATATAAATAAAACATGGCTTATACGGGTCAGTGAAGGTAATTCGTCAGTCCTACAGATAAGAGTGCATAACAAAAAATTATTTTTCCTATCTCTCAACCAAAAAATATTTGCAAAAATATTTGGTGTGTACTCAAAGCAACCGTCTCGATGATACGGTTCTTTTGAGCACCCAAAACATGTGTTTAAACTGATGAAGACAGCTGCAGCTTCACACTAAAATTGCTTTAACTGGACCAATCTTTGCGCATTTGGCTATGATTCACTGCTTATATTGACTTACAGGGAGCACAGTGGCTCATTGGTAGAGTGCTTGACTCGAGACCGAAGGGCCGCGGGTTCGAGCCTCACCGGCGTCACTGTGTTGTGTCCTTGAGCAAGAACATTAATCCTAGCTTAGTACTGGTTCAACCCAGGAAGATCCGTCCCTTTATAACTGAAAGATTGTTGATAGGACGTAAAGAATCAAACAAACAAACAAACAATACTGACTTATAAACTTCAGTGTACATCTAAAACCGATGCATTTAAAGGCCTGTGTTAAAAAGCGATTCAAGTATTAGTATTGTCTAAACCTTAAATGCTGGGTTGTTGTTGTCCTGTGCTGAATTTTCTTTCGAGATAATTATTTTCTAAAAATATGTCTTTTAGGAATACAAGTAGGTTTTAAAACAGTATATATAGATCCAGATAATCTCCAATATTTTAGCCTGAACTTGGCTTTGGCTGTTGACAAAGTTAATCAGTGAAACATCTTAAGCAGGCAAATATTTGATGCTCTTGAAGTTTAATGTATATCCCCGATTCACTAATTCTTGTCAACTCTCTAATTTGCTTGAATTGTCTTTATAAACTCTTTACTTACCAGTGTCGTCTGCTGATAACCTTTGCAAACAATTTTATAACCAGATCAGATCCGACGGGCATGATCTGGATCCAATCTGCTTGACACTCTACTGATATAACTGAAAAAATAGAAACAACAACAACAACAAAAAACTGATTTTGAAAAAAAAAATCAGCAGCCGACAAAATCATGGCAAATTATCTCGTAGGCAAAAAAGAGTCAATGAATTGAAACGGAAGTTGTTACATGTACATGCAGGTTTCATGCTTAAGCCTTATATTTGCCTGCTTTCAATACGGCACGTCTAGTATGGAAGGGATTCTCCGACATAATTCCATATGTCCAATTTAGTTTTTGTTTTTTAAGATTGCAATTTTATTTCGTAAATTATGTCATTGTATCATGTGAATTGCCTTATTATAACAGCTTTGATCATCGGATGTTGCTTAAAAATTAAGAAATAGTACAAAGTAAACTATAAATAGCATCAACAACATTATAAAGTGACATGAAACAAGCATTTGAAGCATTGAATATTGTCGGTAATACCGCGCTTCTTTCTATGCTATATATTTTGACGCCAGAGGGCGCGTTTTCATTTATAATCTATAGAATATCCCCTTTTCGGAACTCATCGATTAATTTCGGAAAACGGTGCCAGGAGTCATTTTGACTGAATGATTTATCCGAAAACTGTATCGATTCCTGATCTTTGCCCTTTTTCTTACTTTTTGCTTATTTTGAGATAAATATATCGAAAAATTCAAGATTTGTTGGTTTAAATTTTTGTCCTCTTGTAAATTGTTTGTTATAGGATGCACGATAAATTTCTTGCTAAAACATCCATGTAGAATGTCATATATGTAAACTTATTTGAATAAACCTAAACAAAAATGAACATCAACGAAAACATTACAAAAATGAAAATGTCTTAAGTTTAAAGGGAAGCAACCTAGTAGAAATACAAGTTAAAATTTTAAGAAAAGATTAGAAATTAACCCATTATACCAACTTTTAATTGCACAATATCTCATTATGTACAAGGTCTACACTGATGTATGCGGTATAAAATAACTATACGATGTTTGTCCACCTGTATGTAAGATTAATCACTCGCTAAAGCTTGTGGATTATCTCCAAATAAAGGCGGACACGATTACATATATGAACGATGAAAGGAGACTATTCCGGCAGCAATGATGACCCCGCCAGCGAAAGGACATAACGCCATTTAAATGGCGTTTCGCTGGCGGGCCGATGATGGCCCACTGAAAAAAGGTATTTGGATTCTCCCTCTCCCCTCATCAACTGAAAAAAGTTGCCAGAGTTGGAGCCGTTTGACCCCCTTACTGGATGCGCGCATGGAGGAGGTACCCACAACATATTTAGAAGACGGCTTGTATTCCAAATGATCTGTCTTCAAACAATGAAGCCAAACCTTTCTACATGTATAAAAAGGGAACACCTTCTTAGCATTTATTTACATCCCAACCCCAGGATCTGATATCATGAAATTTCAACTTAGGACAATAGAGAGCGAAGAAGGCTGAGATGAGTCTGTGCACATGTGGAATCTCGATAGAGCCTTCTCACTGAATGGACGTCGATGAAAGCTCAGAATTTTGGCATCTAGACAAACTAAATATTGTAGATGGTTCATCCCTAAGATGAATATGGTCATATACTATAAACAGTTATGACTTTAATTCAAACTGTTATGACTTTAAATCAAACTATTGACTATTTGAAGAAAAAATCCCGATTGCGCAGATCATGCTTTTTTTCAGAGGGGTCCAACTCTGACAACTTTGTTTTTATAGTTGATGAGGAGAGAGAGGATCCAAATACCATAAAAAGTGTGTCATCATTGGCCCGCCAGCGAAGCGCCATTTAAATTGCCAGCAAAACGCCATTTAGGTGGACCAATGATGGCCGAACATCAAGAACGCTGGCTTGGAAGTTTTGTGATATCCAGGGGTGACCAGTATCGCTAAGGAGCCCTATAACTGTCTGATCTTCCAGGGGGTCCAGACCCCTGTCCCCTACCCAATATCCCCCTAACGGATCCACCCATGACTCGAACTATCGAGAATTGACCTGTTCCTGGAACCTAATAAGCCAGCACAAGGGGTTTTGGAGGGTCTGAATGGGGTACCTCTAAAATCGCTAAGCAGTAACATTTAGGTCCATAGATCGCTAATCAGTACAATTTAGGCCCAAAAATCAGCAATACCAAAATGGCTAATCAAAATAAAATGACCCCAAAATCAGTAATCAGCAAACATTTGACAAAATCTGTAAAATATCTTAGAAGACATGCCATTTGGGCGATAAAACTAATTTTTAAGACTACTTGATGCAAATGACAGTCTGATCTGGGTCCACACGGTCTGCCTGTATGCTTATATGCAGCAGATAACTTTAGCAGCTATATTTGCTCCATGGTCACTAATAAATGACCAGCCGGCCACTTCTTACCTCCAACAGTTTACTGTGTATACAAATGGATCTTTCCTTCTGGTTTGATGCAATAAACTTTGGAAAGGCCACTGTACATACCTTGGAGTGTCAGGTTATAGTTTTTAAAAGTAGTGTTTTTTGTCTGAAGATCTTTTTTACCTAACAAACAGTATAGACCTTGATGAAATGCCGCATAATGTGGCATTTCATCTGGGTCTTCACTGTTTATAAAAGTATCCATTTAGGGGTTTCACGTATACAAAGGGTAACATGCATTGCCAAATTATTAAAAGTATGTTACTGTCACATGAACGTGCTTGAACGGTAGTTTGACTTATTTTTTTTTCAGCACTAACAGCGAAATAAGCCACGAACTGACAAATCAATCAATGGCTTCAGGGTTAAATGATCTGTGAATCAGAGAAACGTTCACCCAGTAGATCAGCCTGGATCTGTATCAACCAAGTCTGACCAGTTTTCGCGGTGGGCTCAATGGTACATGTATCTATGTCCATAAATTTTCCATGCTTCATATTAATTGATGGACCTTGAAGGGCAATCGGCCAACTGCGGATAGATCATTAAGACGGGTTACTGTAGAACGACATGGAATAACTTTTTTCCATCAAATTCGCTAACCGTTGAAACGCCCCATTCCACTATTAATTTTAGGGCGATTATTTGCTAATCAATAAACCCTATTGACACCCTTATTTTGTACTTGTCACATTTACGACCACCAAAGACACAGTCTCACCAGGCACAAATCTGTTCATTTGGTGTTGTTATTTCTTTTATTAATTATGTCTACCTTATTTTACAATGGACGGGGGTGGGGCGGGGTCCAATTTGTCTATTTCAAAGGAAGCTAAAAAATTATATGGGTCGGTTAATTTTTCCTGGGGGTAGGGGTCCATTTGCTTATTCCTATGAGAACCTATACATCTTATGATTTTCCATGTCAGGAGTCTCTGTCTCTGTCGAGCCCACCCCTCTGGATGATACTGTTTTTGTGGCTATTCCTTGGCTGTAACCAGTATTGGTCTGGGTTGGTTTATTTTCTGGGGCGAACTTATTGATAAATACAAAGATATAAATGCGAATTCAAAGACAGTATTCACAGACTACGCAATGCTCAAATAAGTACTCTATAGTCCCCACATGTTTCTATTATTCTGTCAATCAAAGGTGGGCGCGGTTAAAGAAAATTCTGGGGCGAAGCGTTTCATATAAAAATGATCATGAAGTGTTTCATATAAAAAAATTGATCATGTGAGGTGTTTCTTTTTTAGTATTTAATCTAAAGTATTTCTTTCAGAGGTATTTAATATTTCCCATTGAATTCACATCTGATGTTACGCAAAATTATGCATTTTTTACAAAATGGTGAAACGCCACCTAGGAGCCGATCCCGGAGCTGATTGAGACACTGAAAGGATAAGTTCTACTATTATAAATTGTTTTTAAAGTATAATTAATGGAGTATGAGTTTTAGAAAAAGTCCAATATGAGGTTTAATTGTCGTTTTTAGTATTTAATAACTTGTCAGAGAAGATAATAAGCGTTAATTTTAAGACTGAATATAGGTCAATCAAGGAAGACAAACAAAGCCGATATCTAGGTGGGAAGTATAAAAGCCAGGACCAATGTCAGTCTTCCAGAACCAATTTTACGGGCACCAACGTTTAGCTTGTGGATTTCTCGTAGAACTTTCAGTAAATTCAATATATTTTTGATGCATAATAGTCTTTAGGATCTTTAAGACGACAAAATAATAAAAATTCGGATGTAAAACAGTTCTTTTGGTAAAATTTGCTCGTCATTCCCGTGAAAACTGGTCTAAGTTTAAATACACGGCATGGTCCGATATATAAGTGCTAGTAATTAAAAGATCAAGAGTTAACATGCGCGGATCCAGAGAGGCGAGGATATGGGGGCTCAGATTCCCTCCCGGAAAATCACAAGGTTTCTATAGAAATCAGCGTTGACCCCCACTTCCACTGGGAAAATGTTGGACACCCCCCCCCCCCCCCTTTGGAAAATGTTGGACCCCAGCTGGAATCTCGGTCCGAGCTGGAACCTTTCAGAATTATAGTTTTCCTTAAAAAAACTCAGTATAACTGAAAATAAGTTGAGGACTAAAGTCAAATAGAAAATAATAAAAACGTTGTCAAAGGTTGTTTTTCTGTCGGCTGAGCCTGGACCCCCTTGACGAAAATTCCTTGATCCGTGCATAGTTATAAACCTACAAACAACAAAAACCTTATTAATATATACATTTTAACTCGAAGCTAATATACTTGCATTTTCTTTTGAGATTTTAAGAAGGGAATCATGACAGTTCACCTACAAGACAGTTCACAGAAATTCATTTTTATCCAGCAAATTCCACGAATATTCTAACTGTGTCTAACCTGTATCGTTACTGACCGTTGAACATCACGAATGGGTTGAAAATTACATACACAAATCATAATATTTTTCGCTTCTTGGTGATTCGTGGTCTGTGTGGAATAGGGACATTGGGCAGAAACTCATTAAATTTTAGACTTAAAAATCGCTAACCACGTTATTTTTGGTGGCTAAATACGCTAATCAATATAAAACATGGACACAATTGCTAAACCTCCATGCCAACAGTGACCTATATATAGGTCACTGATGCCATCATTTATGTGGTAGACACTATCTGAATTCTATCTTTAGTGAAAAAAGCCACATATACTAAATAAATATCTACTGCCCTTTCATAATCTGGAAAAAACCTTTTAAGAGAAAACACAAAAACGCCCCAGTATAACATGATTATTTCATGTTATAGTTTTTCTTGTTTCATTTAATATCCAAGGTGCACCCGACTGCCAGGCTTAACTGGATTTCGTTCTGGGTTTAAAGCCTCTTCGAACACGCGGCCTTGGCTTAAAGTATGATCCGACAGACAAGGAAAACAATTCACTATATCGCGGAGCATTTAACCGAAAAATGGTATATTATATTATTTATAACTATGATTTTTCAAATATATATGAGTTGACTGAGATTCTCATTTCGTTGAATTTTTTTTTCATATAGATAAACAGTCAATTTAGATGTAGAAAATTATAATTTATAAATGCATCAGCTCTACAACATGAAAAAAATAGATCTGCGATATATATGTCAGCTTGAAAAATAAAGGGAGGTAAAGTTAGTCAAGACAAGTATGGATATATATATTGTGGTATCCTGACCCAGTAAATACATAAAATGAGCTATGACATGATTTTTGTTTGTTTGATTTGATTCTTTACGTCCCATCAACAATCTTTCAGTTATAAAGGGACCGATCTTCCTGGGTTGAACCAGTACTAAGCTAGGATTAATGTGTCTTGCTCAAGGACACAACGCAGTGACTCCTGTGAGGCTCTAACCCGTGGCCCCTCGGTCTTGAGTCAAGGTCTCTTCCATTGAGCCACTGCGCTCCCAGCTGTGACATGAGATTTCCAACAATGTGATACGAGCAATCAGAGAGGCTCAGACCATCCTGCGCAGTCTGGTCAGAGCCTTTGACAGCTGCTTGAATATTCACATGAACTGCCTAAGCTTAAAATTAGGCTACACAGGCTCATCTGAGTCTATTCATGTCAAAATGCCACATTGTTGGAAATCATGTGTTGCTGCTCATATATTGATGTGTCCAAGCTTGTCCCGATGTGAGGCGGGAATGAATGAATGACCCAGTAATAGATCTACATATGTTGTTTGTGTCCGAGCTTGGCGGGACGGTACGAAGTTTTCTCATGCCTCACCGGTGTCATAGCGTTATGTCCTTGAGAAAGATACATTAATTCTTCTACCCAGGAAGACCCGTCCCAACGTAACTGAAAGATTGTTGACTAGGACATAAAGAATCAAATCAAACAAAAAAACACATAGGGGTAATTTCTAGGTAAAAGAAATCATTCATAACACCGTTTGCAACGAGTGCTACTTGTTTGGGAGAAATTATTAATTTCCGATAATTCGGTGCGCCCTCTGGCGTCAAAAAACTTAGCATTTTCACTTTTGTATTATGACAATCCAGTCCTGCCTCATGACAACCTAGTTCTGCCTATTTACAACCTAGTTCTGCCTTTTGAAAACCGAGAAATGACATAATCTGAATCTAAATACGAGTGAAACGACTTCTAAATGACAATTTGCATGATATAATGATACAATTTACAAAGTAAAATGAGATTACCAACATACAAAAACAAACTTGTATGCATAGAGTATCGGCGGAAATTTTATTCCATAGTCTAGGACCCATATAGACTTTTACAATTGTTACGTGCCAGGCGTAACTAGAAAAGAATTCAGGAAACCAAAATTTGCTATTTGGAAAGTCAGCAAAAAGCACTTTTAAAATTAAACAGAATTTATTAAAAACAAAATTATCATTTACAATAAGCAATGGAAAATAGTTATACAATCAAAGAAAGTCTAATTTACAATACCTTGTATGTCCAAACTGTCCCTCAGAATATTTAGCAACACAAGTCTTTCAGCAGTTTCTGATCCCCAGATTTTGAAGTTAAATCCAAATGAGCACTAAGTCTGAATCCAAAACTGAATAATCCAAAGTAATCCAGAATGAATAAATTAAACACAGTATTCCACTATAGAATTCCAGTACAAAAGTTTTACACTTTTAAATGGTGAAATTATTCCAAAGATGCCCTTATGAAAAATTTACTCTTATATATACTGTTTAAGAAATTTCTAGAACACTCAGGAAACAACTATGATATCATATGCTAAAATAAAACATTCTGGAAAGTTCTACATTCTGCTGGATGATTCCACTGAATTCCAGAACCTACTCAAAGCTTCTATTGGCATGGAAAAGAAAATTCTAGAAAGATCTGGACTTTTCTCCAAGGTTCAAGAACCTTCCATGACAATGCATTTTTAATTTCTAGATTATTAGTCGTCCTTCTAGAAAAATCTTATTATCAAATAAACACCTTATTTACATCAACTTATTTACCATCAATATCTCCAATATCTGGGTCAGCAGAATATGAAACAGATAAACACCATACATGTTACACAATTTTGTGTGTGCGTGTGTGTGTCAAAGTGATGACGAGTGACGTTTGCGGAATAGATTTACGTTGAATCAGTGGATATAGATATTCCTGTAGGCTAGTATATATCCTCATAGCAATGCAAATATACCACGTGTATCTATAGGGGTACACATGGGTATATTCATAGGGAAAAACAACTAAGTTATTCTTTTGTACAGGGGATTTGGGCTTCATTTACATATAAGGGCGTCTCCCAAAAATAAGTTTTAGTTACGCAGTGTTCATTTAAATCCACACGCTAAGTGTCGTTCTTCTAGGTTTAATTTAAAGCTGTTTAAAAAAAAAGAAAAACGGGGGTCACTTAAACTCTGGAAACACATTAGTACGGAAAGGCGTATTGGTCCAAATGCAGAATAAGTTGACAGATATTTAGAATATCGGTTTTATTTACTTACCCTTTTCATTCTGATGGAATATTCCATACAAATTGATACACGTAGGATGGATTTGTCCATTTAGTATTTTAAGGGTTCACAGGTCAATATTTTTTTTTTAATTTTGATATATATATATTCATTCTCTGTAGATTGTTTTAACTTAGCAAACAGTGCAGACACTGATGAAATGCCACCTTTAGTGGCATTTCATCTGGGTCTTCACTGCTTGCCCAAGTAGGCATTTAGGAGTCACTAACACAGAAAGGGTGAATGATGATTATATACAAGTAGGATGGATTTGTCCATTTTTGAATTTTAAGTAGTCGCAGACTTTAACATAATGGAGCCGCGACATGTGATGTGGTATTAAAAAACTTTCTGTGGCTTTTCCATTGGAAGTAACCAGTTCTGGACCAGGATTTGTGTGTGTATTTCATGACGAGAATTCCCATGGTTCAAGAGTTATGAGCCTCTGACAACGACCGGCTTGACTGATACTCGGCGAATCCTAGTCACTGTTTTGCACAACAGTGTCTCAACAATGTTAAACGTATTACTGTACTAAAAAAGTAGTATGCAAAATTTGATCAGAATATACCATGTGGTTCCAGAGTTGTGGGCCGCTTGAGTGATGCTCGGCGAATCCTAGTCACTGTTTGCATAACAGTGTCTCAACAATGTTAAAATGTACTTCTAAAAAAGTAGTATGCAAAATTTGATCAAATATACCACGCGGTCCAAGAGTTATGAGCATTTTCACTAAAATCCCTCCGGTCAAAATGATGCTCGGCAAAGCATAGTCGCTGTTTCGCATACCAGTTGCTGGACAATATTAAAATTAATAAGCATGCAAGATTTTATCCAAATATACCGCATGGTTTGAGAGTCACGACCAGCTGAACTGATGCTCAGTAAAGCCTCGTCTATCAAAATCTCGGGGGGGGGGGGGGGATAACTCCCTATATATGACAATAGCCCCCCCACTTTTCAGCGCCGCCAGGTATATGATATACCCCATTTAAAAAAAACAAACAAAAAAAAAACAGAAAGTAAATGGCCCTGTTTTCTGATTTTGGTATATGAATGTCCCAAATTTTCTGGCACCCATGTATATACACATATTTAGAGAAATATACTGTCCAGCCAGCCAAGAGTGACAGTGACGTCATGTTTTGTTTATAAAGTTATCAGGGACTTATAATCGATTGATTACTTGTGTATTAATCCTATCCACAGGATAGGATTAATACACAATTGATCTATCGATTAGCTCAAATGGAGTGTACAAGTTAATGTTTTACTAAACAATTGTAAACAAAATGTTACGTCACTGTCACTCTTGGTCTATGAATGGTAAACAAAGGCGCTGATCTGGCAGCTCCGCGGTTGCCTGTGCCTTTGTTTTCACATTTACATGAAAAAGCAGCTCCATGCGCGGATCCAGGAATTTTCGTTAGCTCTGACAACTTTTTTTTTTTTTTTTTTTTTTTTTTTTTTTTTAGTCCTCAGCTTATTTTACAGAAGTCAAATGGTCAATCTATCATTTTTCAATGTTCCAGAGGGGGGTCCAACATTTTCCAGGGGGGTCCAACTTTTTCCTTTCTAGGGGGGGGGGGGTCCAATTGCGTATTCCCTATAGAAACCCATATAACTTGTGATTTTCCAGGGGGGGTCCAGACCCCCTGCCCCCCCCCTCTGGATCCGCACTTGAGCTCTCTCATGAAGAGGGTCATCTGTAAACTTGTTGAAAGTTATATTAAATCAACTTTATTCTGACAGTATATGAATAGATCCACTTTCTTTGAAATCAATTTTATGAAAGGGCCGTTTTTTTCAAAGGCCAGGTATATGATTGGGGTTGGTTTCAAAATACTGGCTCGCACACCCGTACCGAAATTACCCCAGAGCTACCCCCTAGAGATCAAGATAGGCTGTTGTGCATGCCAGTGGTTAGACAATGTTGACATGAATTTGTATGCATAATTTGATAAAAATATACCACGTGATTCAAGAGTTATGAGCATTTTCTCTATCTGCTAATGGACAGATGGGCGGACGGACGCTCTTACATTGTACGAACGAATTCTTAATGGGTACTCTCTGTGTTAGAAAAAGTAGCCAAGAAAGCGTAAGTACCCAACACATTACAAAAAGAGAATTTTCAGAAATTTAAAGTAGCCAACAAGGGTCCATTCGTGAGTACGGACGGACGGATGGACTCACTCCCAGTAAAGCCTCGTCCATCGAAAAAGTCTGTTATGCGTGCCGGTGGTTAGACAATGTTGACATGCATTTGTATGCAAAATTTGATTAAAATGCCATGTTTTTCAAGATTTAATGCTTTAACTAACTGCTAACGGACGGACGAACTAACACAGTGATTATAGTGCACACCAAAGGGTCGTGCAACATGTAGGAAATGATCAGTCCAGGCCTTCATTCTTTGAAATTAGGATAAGTAATAGTTATACCATGGCTTGTCTGTCTGTACGCGGAGATAATCCACGAGCTTTAGCGAGTGGATTATCTTACGTACAGGTGGACAAACATGGTGTAACTATTTTATACCACCTACATCAGTGTAGACCTTGCTCATCAAGTGATATATCATGCTAAAGTTGGTAAAGGTGGTATAAATATCCTTTTCATACGGTGGGCTATGTCAATTATGGAACCGTTTGCTGCATTATTGAAAGTATAATGATTAAATTGTCCACAGTATTTCTCTTTCTGACTTTTATTGATGAGATATGAAAGATCAACACGGTAGTAAATTACTCCCCCATGAATTTACCAATTTGTCAAAAATAAATTTTCAGCCTCATAATACCTGTCGGATATCGGGCCGTCAGAGCAATCGACAGCTAGTCAGGTTACTTAAAACAAGTCTGGTAATCTATGACAGGTCTGGTAATCTGTAGCAAGTCTGGTAATCTGTGGCAAGTCAGGCAATCTGTAGCAAGTCTAGTAATTTGTGGCAAGTCAGGTAAATTGTAGCAAGTCTAGAAATCTGTGCAAGTCTGGTAATTTGTAGTAGGTCTGTATTATGCAGTAGGTCTGGTAATCGGTAGCAAGTCTGGTAATCAGAAGTAAGTCTATGACAAGTCAGGTAATCTATAACAGTCTGGTTATCTGTGGCAAGTCTGGTAATCTGTAGCAAGTCTGGTAATCTGTAGCAAGTCTGGTAATCTGTAGCAAGTCTGGTAATCAGTAGTAAGTCTGGTAATCTATGGCAAGTCAGGTAACCTATAACAGTCTAGTAATTTGTGGCAAGTCAGGTAATTTGTAGCAAGTCTGGTAATCTGTGCAAGTCAGGTAATCTATAACAGCCTGGTAATCTGTGGCAAGTCAGGCAATCTGTAGCAAGTCTAGTAATTTGTGGCAAGTCAGGAAATTTGTAGCAAGTCTGGTAATGTGTGCAAGTCTGGTAATTTGTAATAGGTCTGTATTATGCAGCAGGTCTGGTAATCGGTAACAAGTCTAGTAATCATCTGTAAGTCTGGTAATCTTTGGCAAGTCAGGTAATCTATAACAGTCTGGTAATCTGTGGCAAGTCTGGTAATCTGTAGCAAGTCTGGTAATCTGTAGCAAGTCTGGTAATCTGTAGCAAGTCTGGTAATCAGTAGTAAGTCTGGTAATCTATGGCAAGTCAGGTAATCTATAACAGTCTAGTAATTTGTGGCAAGTCAGGTAATTTGTATCTGGTAATCTGTGCAAGTCAGGTAATCTATAACACCTGGTAATCTGTGGCAAGTCAGGCAATCTGTAGCAAGTCTGGTAATGTGTGCAAGTCTGGTAATTTGTAATAGGTCTGTATTATGCAGCAGACCTGGTAATCGGTAACAAGTCTAGTAATCATCTGTAAGTCTGGTAATCTTTGGCAAGTCAGGTAATCTATAACAGTCTGGTAATCTGTGGCAAGTCAGGCAATCTGTAGCAAGTCTAGTAATTTGTGGCAAGTCAGGTAATTTGTAGCAAGTCTGGTAAACTGTGCAAGTTTGGTAATTTGTTATAGGTCTGTATTATGCAGCAGATCTGGTAATCGATAACACGCCTAGTAATCAGTAGTTAGTCTGGTAATCTTTGACAAGTCAGGTAATCTATAGTAGTCTCGTAAACTGTGGCATGTCTGGTTAGTTGTAGTAAGTCTGGTCATATATCAGAAGTTTGATAATCTGTGGCTAGTCTGGTAATATATGGCCAGTCTGGTATTCTATGGCAAGTCTGGTATTCTATGGCAAGTCTATTAATATGAAGCAAGTCTGGTAAATTGTAGAAAATCTGGTAATCTGTGGCAAGTCTGGGTTCTGTTAAAGGTCTTGATATCTGTGACAAGTCAGGTTATCTGTAGCACGCCTGGTAATTTCAAAAAGGTCTGGTAATACCATGCGCTGATCCAGAAAGTTTTTACAGAGGGGGTCCAACTCCAACGTTTTTTTTTAGTTTGATGAGGGGAGGAAGGATCCAAATACCACTGTTAGCGCGCCATCAACGACCCACCAGCGAAACGCCAGATACAGATGATTACTAGACTTGTTACCGATTACCAGACCTGCTGCATAATACAGACCTATTACAAATTACCAGACTTGCACACATTACCAGACTTGCTACAGATTGCCTGACTTGCCACAGATTACCAGGTGTTATAGATTACCTGACTTGCACAGATTACCAGATACAAATTACCTGACTTGCCACAAATTACTAGACTGTTATAGATTACCTGACTTGCCATAGATTACCAGACTTACTACTGATTACCAGACTTGCTACAGATTACCAGACTTGCTACAGATTACCAGACTTGCTACAGATTACCAGACTTGCCACAGATTACCAGACTGTTATAGATTACCTGACTTGCCAAAGATTACCAGACTTACAGATGATTACTAGACTTGTTACCGATTACCAGACCTGCTGCATAATACAGACCTATTACAAATTACCAGACTTGCACACATTACCAGACTTGCTACAAATTTCCTTACTTGCCACAAATTACTAGACTTGCTACAGATTGCCTGACTTGCCACAGATTACCAGGCTGTTATAGATTACCTGACTTGCACAGATTACCAGACTTGCTACAAATTACCTGACTTGCCACAATTTACTAGACTGTTATAGGTTACCTGACTTGCCATAGATTACCAGACTTACTACTGATTACCAGACTTGCTACAGATTACCAGACTTGCTACAGATTACCAGACTTGCTACAGATTACCAGACTTGCCACAGATTACCAGACTGTTATAGATTACCTGACTTGTCATAGACTACCAGACTAACTACTGATTACCAGACTTGCTACCGATTACCAGACTGTTATAGATTACCTGACTTGTCATAGACTACCAGACTAACTACTGATTACCAGACTTGCCACAGATTACCAGACTGTTATAGATTACCTGACTTGTCATAGACTACCAGACTTACCTCTGATTACCAGACTTGCTACCGATTACCAGACCTACTGCATAATACAGACCTACTACAAATTACCAGACTTGCACAGATTTCTAGACTTGCTACAATTTACCTGACTTGCCACAAATTACTAGACTTGCTACAGATTGCCTGACTTGCCACAGATTACCAGACTTGCTACAGATTACCAGACCTGTCATAGATTACCAGACTTGTTTTAAGTAACCTGACTAGCTGTCGATTGCTCTGACGGCCCGATATCAGAAAATTTATTTTTGACAAATTGGTAAATTCATGGGGGAGTAATTTACTACCGTGTTGATCTTTCATATCTCATCAATAAAAGTCAGAAAGAGAAATACTGTGGACAATTTAATCATTATACTTTCAATAATGCAGCAAACGGTTCCATAATTGACATAGCCCACCGTATGAAAAGGATATTTATACCACCTTTACCAACTTTAGCATGATATATCACTTGATGTGCAAGGTCTACACTGATGTAGGTGGTATACAATAGTTACACCATGTTTGTCCACCTGTACGTAAGATAATCCACTCGCTAAAGCTCGTGGATTATCTCCGCGTACAGACGGACAAGCCATGGTATAACTATTACTTATCCTAATTTCAAAGAATGAAGGCCTGGACTGATCATTTCCTACATGTTGCACGACCCTTTGGTGTGCACTATAATCACTGTGTTAGTTCGTCCGTCCGTTAGCAGTTAGTTAAAGCATTAAATCTTGAAAAACATGGCATTTTAATCAAATTTTGCATACAAATGCATGTCAACATTGTCTAACCACCGGCACGCATAACAGCCTTTTTCGATGGACGAGGCTTTACTGGGAGTGAGTCCATCCGTCCGTCCGTACTCACGAATGGACCCTTGTTGGCTACTTTAAATTTCTGAAAATTCTCTTTTTGTAATGTGTTGGGTACTTACGCTTTCTTGGCTACTTTTTCTAACACAGAGAGTACCCATTAAGAATTCGTTCGTACAATGTAAGAGCGTCCGTCCGCCCATCTGTCCATTAGCAGATAGAGAAAATGCTCATAACTCTTGAATCACGTGGTATATTTTTATCAAATTATGCATACAAATTCATGTCAACATTGTCTAACCACTGGCATGCACAACAGCCTATCTTGATCTCTAGGGGGTAGCTCTGGGGTAATTTCGGTACGGGTGTGCGAGCCAGTATTTTGAAACCAACCCCAATCATATACCTGGCCTTTGAAAAAAACGGCCCTTTCATAAAATTGATTTCAAAGAAAGTGGATCTATTCATATACTGTCAGAATAAAGTTGATTTAATATAACTTTCAACAAGTTTACAGATGACCCTCTTCATGAGAGAGCTCAAGTGCGGATCCAGAGGGGGGGGCAGGGGGTCTGGACCCCCCCTGGAAAATCACAAGTTATATGGGTTTCTATAGAGAATACGCAATTGGACCCCCCCCCCTAGAAAGGAAAAAGTTGGACCCCCCTGGAAAATGTTGGACCCCTCTCTGGAACATTGAAAAATGATAGATTGACCATTTGACTTCTGTAAAATAAGCTGAGGACTAAAAAAAAAAAAAAAAAAAAAAAAAAAAAAAAAAGTTGTCAGAGCTAACGAAAATTCCTGGATCGGCGCATGGAGCTGCTTTTTCATGTAAATGTGAAAACAAAGGCACAGGCAACCGCGGAGCTGCCAGATCAGCGCCTTTGTTTACCATTCATAGACCAAGAGTGACAGTGACGTAACATTTTGTTTACAATTGTTTAGTAAAACATTAACTTGTACACTCCATTTGAGCTAATCGATAGATCAATTGTGTATTAATCCTATCCTGTGGATAGGATTAATACACAAGTAATCAATCGATTATAAGTCCCTGATAACTTTATAAACAAAACATGACGTCACTGTCACTCTTGGCTGGCTGGACAGTATATTTCTCTAAATATGTGTATATACATGGGTGCCAGAAAATTTGGGACATTCATATACCAAAATCAGAAAACAGGGCCATTTACTTTCTGTTTTTTTTGTTTTTATCATATACCTGGCGGCGCTGAAAAGTGGGGGGGGCTATTGTCATATATAGGGAGTTATCCCCCCCCCCCCGAGATTTTGATAGACGAGGCTTTACTGAGCATCAGTTCAGCTGGTCGTGACTCTCAAACCATGCGGTATATTTGGATAAAATCTTGCATGCTTATTAATTTTAATATTGTCCAGCAACTGGTATGCGAAACGGCGACTATGCTTTGCCGAGCATCATTTTGACCGGAGGGATTTTAGTGAAAATGCTCATAACTCTTGGACCGCGTGGTATATTTGATCAAATTTTGCATACTACTTTTTTAGAAGTACATTTTAACATTGTTGAGACACTGTTATGCAAACAGTGACTAGGATTCGCCGAGCATCACTCAAGCGGCCCACAACTCTGGAACCACATGGTATATTCTGATCAAATTTTGCATACTACTTTTTTAGTACAGTAATACGTTTAACATTGTTGAGACACTGTTGTGCAAAACAGTGACTAGGATTCGCCGAGCATCAGTCAAGCCGGTCGTTGTCAGAGGCTCATAACTCTTGAACCATGGGAATTCTCGTCATGAAATACACACACAAATCCTGGTCCAGAACTGGTTACTTCCAATGGAAAAGCCACAGAAAGTTTTTTAATACCACATCACATGTCGCGGCTCCATTATGTTAAAGTCTGCGACTACTTAAAATTCAAAAATGGACAAATCCATCCTACTTGTATATAATCATCATTCACCCTTTCTGTGTTAGTGACTCCTAAATGCCTACTTGGGCAAGCAGTGAAGACCCAGATTAAATGCCACTAAAGGTGGCATTTCATCAGTGTCTGCACTGTTTGCTAATTAAAACAATCTACAGAGAATGAATATATATATATCAAAATAAAAAAAAAAATATTGACCTGTGAACCCTTAAAATACTTAATGGACAAATCCATCCTACGTGTATCAATTTGTATGGAATATTCCATCAGAATGAAAAGGGTAAGTAAATAAAACCGATATTCTAAATATCTGTCAACTTATTCTGCATTTGGACCAATACGCCTTTCCGTACTAATGTGTTTCCAGAGTTTAAGTGACCCCCGTTTTTCTTTTTTTTTTTTAAACAGCTTTAAATTAAACCTAGAAGAACGGCACTTAGCGTGTGGATTTAAATGAACACTGCGTAACTAAAACTTATTTTTGGGAGACGCCCTTATATGTAAATGAAGCCCAAATCCCCTGTACAAAAGAATAACTTAGTTGTTTTTCCCTATGAATATACCCATGTGTACCCCTATAGATACACGTGGTATATTTGCATTGCTATGAGGATATATACTAGCCTACAGGAATATCTATATCCACTGATTCAACGTAAATCTATTCCGCAAACGTCACTCGTCATCACTTTGACACACACACGCACACACAAAATTGTGTAACATGTATGGTGTTTATCTGTTTCATATTTTGTTTACTTAGTTTCTGCTGACCCAGATATTGGAGATATTTATGGTAAATAAGTTGATGTAAATAAGGTGTTTATTTGATAATAAGATTTTTCTAGAAGGATGACTAATAATCTAGAAATTAAAAATGCATTGTCATGGAAGGTTCTTGAACCTTGGAGAAAAGTCCAGATCTTTCTAGAATTTTCTTTTCCATGCCAATAGAAGCTTTGAGTAGGTTCTGGAATTCAGTGGAATCATCCAGCAGAATGTAGAACTTTCCAGAATGTTTTATTTTAGCATATGATATCATAGTTGTTTCCTGAGTGTTCTAGAAATTTCTTAAACAGTATATATAAGAGTAAATTTTTCATAAGGGCATCTTTGGAATAATTTCACCATTTAAAAGTGTAAAACTTTTGTACTGGAATTCTATAGTGGAATACTGTGTTTAATTTATTCATTCTGGATTACTTTGGATTATTCAGTTTTGGATTCAGACTTAGTGCTCATTTGGATTTAACTTCAAAATCTGGGGATCAGAAACTGCTGAAAGACTTGTGTTGCTAAATATTCTGAGGGACAGTTTGGACATACAAGGTATTGTAAATTAGACTTTCTTTGATTGTATAACTATTTTCCATTGCTTATTGTAAATGATAATTTTGTTTTTAATAAATTCTGTTTAATTTTAAAAGTGCTTTTTGCTGACTTTCCAAATAGCAAATTTTGGTTTCCTGAATTCTTTTCTAGTTACGCCTGGCACGTAACAATTGTAAAAGTCTATATGGGTCCTAGACTATGGAATAAAATTTCCGCCGATACTCTATGCATACAAGTTTGTTTTTGTATGTTGGTAATCTCATTTTACTTTGTAAATTGTATCATTATATCATGCAAATTGTCATTTAGAAGTCGTTTCACTCGTATTTAGATTCAGATTATGTCATTTCTCGGTTTTCAAAAGGCAGAACTAGGTTGTAAATAGGCAGAACTAGGTTGTCATGAGGCAGGACTGGATTGTCATAATACAAAAGTGAAAATGCTAAGTTTTTTGACGCCAGAGGGCGCACCGAATTATCGGAAATTAATAATTTCTCCCAAACAAGTAGCACTCGTTGCAAACGGTGTTATGAATGATTTCTTTTACCTAGAAATTACCCCCATGTGTTTTTTTGTTTGATTTGATTCTTTACGTCCTAGTCAACAATCTTTCAGTTACGTTGGGACGGGTCTTCCTGGGTAGAAGGATTAATGTATCTTTCTCAAGGACATAACGCTATGACACCGGTGAGGCATGAGAAAACTTCGTACCGTCCCGCCAAGCTCGGACACAAACAACATATGTAGATCTATTACTGGGTCATTCATTCATTCCCGCCTCACATCGGGACAAGCTTGGACACATCAATATATGAGCAGCAACATATCTTAACATGATCTTATAAAACTTTCACAGCACACAGTCTTGTCACTGAGTCACAGCAGAATTTTTCCAGTTATAAGGCTTAATTTGGAAATTATCAGTGCAGAATGCAGATAATCGACGGTTGGTTTAAACTTCATTTCTTTGTATAAATATAAGTTACGGTTATACAGAACAGTAGTAACCACATAGCATTGTGATAGGACTTAAAATCAGTAAATCGGAGTGTAGGTTTTGAGTACACGAAATAACCTTCTCATTGAGACGGTTCTTTTGAGCACCCAAATCATGGACTCTGCATTTAATGTACTCTTATTCAGCAAGTGCTCCGCCTGCTCAGAGGAACCGCCTCAGAGACGGTACTTCAGGGTACGCAGAATGCAGGTGAGTGAACTTGAAACAAAAAAAAATATATATATAGATATTATTATCTAAAATTACAGTGAATTTCAGTGTTGTTGCTCTGGTCGATCTAGTTCTTTCTGGGTGCAGGTTCTGAAAGAGAAAAAGTAAATGCAGAGTAGTGATAAATTAAGTAAATATTTGTCAATTATAGCTTAAACAATTTTACAATGGTTCTAAGACTTTATACTGTCGGTCACTCACAGGAGTGTGATTAAGTCGACGGAGGAATTTAAGAACAACAACGGAAATAGTGCCTTGAAGGTATGGTGTGTAAACCCCGTATATTTTGTGTTGAAACACAACTGGTCACACTCATAGAAGACTTGATGCGGAACTCCATAGCAGGTAATCAAACTGACCTTGTCCTACTCGACTTTTCGAAGGCGTTTGATAAGGTAAGCCACCAGAAATTACTGCTCAAACTCCACAGATATGGCATTAGAGGCCCCACCCTTAAATGGATCCAGGCATTTTTATCTGATCGGACCCAGACAGTAGTTATTGATAATGAAAAGTCCGCCACCGTACCAGTCACATCCGGGGTCCCACAAGGCTCTGTCCTCGGTCCCATTCTCTTTCTCATTTATATAAATGATCTCCCTGATAAAACAAGGTCAAAGGTACGGTTGTTTGCAGATGACACGGCCATTTACTTGGCAGTCTCGAACTTAGAAGATGCTCAGATTCTGCAGCAGGACCTTGATCACCTCCATCTATGGGAGCTGGACTGGGATATGGAGTTCAATCCAAGTAAATGTGTTGTAATACATATTACAAGATCTAGAACTCCAGTCCCAAGCCAGTACCTGCTGCATGGCCAAGTACTGGAATCGGTTGCAGGCTCCAAGTACCTGGGCGTGGAAATCAGCAGCAACCTATCCTTCAACGGCCACATTCAGAATATAACTACTGCGGCAAGTCGGTCCCTAGGCTTCCTCAAGAGAAACATAAGGTCCAGAAATCCAGAATTAAGGGAAATGGCATACAAAACTCTTGTTCGTCCATTAGTGGAGTATTCATCATCAGTCTGGAGCCCCTACACCAAAAGTAATATTGCCAGGCTTGAAATGGTTCAACGTAGAGCGGCCCGCTGGACTCTTAGTGAATACTCCCCATATGCAAGTGTGACACAGATGCTCCAATCCCTGGGCTGGCGGTCCCTTGAGCAGAGAAGGTCCGACTCCCGACTTTGCCTATTTTACAAGATCATATATGGTCTTGTAGCCATTGACATGCCTCCATATGTTGTACACCCATTGAGAACTCCCAGGAATTCACACACCCTTTGCTTCCGTCAAATTCAATCCACTGTAGATTACTACAAATACTCATTCTATCCCCTCTCAATCGTGCAATGGAACCGGCTGCCAGCACACATAGCACTTCTGCCCACCTTTGATTCATTTAAGAGGGCAGTGTGCACAGTCAGTCACCCAATGCCATAAATGTCAGTGTACTGTTTTTAAACTTTTTAGCCTATCACTGTCAGCCTGTTTCTGACTTTTAACATTTTAACCCTATCATCTTTTATTCCACTCCAACTAACAAATCTTATGGGAACTTTTTATTTTTAAAAGCATTTCTTCCACTAACACCGCACTGACGCGCACCTGCACGTAATCTCCGAGAGGGGGTGATGCAGTAGAGTTAGATAGATAGATAGATTGCTAGCGTGGTGTTTGAGCTGTTAATCGTAACGGTAAATGAATGCGTGTTTGTTTGTTTTTAAGCAGAGCAGATGAGAGTAAGTTCATGTTCTACATGTTAAAAGGGTATAGAAAGTAAAGAAAGAACGTGAGAAGGAAATAGGAGAGAAGGGAAGACAGAGATGGAGGGGCGATAACTCGTTGTATCCATCCAGTTCTTCTTCTGTCTCTGTACTGTAGCTTAGTTTCCTCTTACAATCTGAAGTGATAAAAAAATGTAGTGTTAGCCTCTTTTAGTAGTTTTGTTTAGTGTAGCCCCTGATGGGAGGTCCTTTTAGTCAAAATAGGCGACTCCCATCACGGGTTACACACCGGTGTGTAAACTTTAGTTGAAAAAGTCTCTTTTTTTTAAAATTAATATTCTGAAATGTTGATGGACGTATAAGGGGGGAAGTATTAGGGCAAAGTCGGGTAAATTCTGTCATCAGGCAATCTCGGACACACATTGCAAACAGTGCAAATCCAGCTGAGACGGCTCCTATTGAGCAGTCGCATCAGGACTCACTGTTTGCTTAGTTTATTGTCTATTCTAATGTTTGAAATATGAAACAAACAAGGTCGCTGTCCGAATTTAGCCGTCAGTCCGAAAGTACCCAACTCCACCCCATAGTCTCCATCCACTTTGATATTGAAAAGGTTTTTTATTTATTTATTTACTTTTCAGATCCTGGATTGCTTGCTGTTTTCATGTATCGGTACTATAGGACTGATTCAGTTGAGAGAATCTTACTCAGGTAAGTAGTGTATGGTTATTGCAAATCTCACTTTGATATCTCTTTTTGGGTACTCAAGAGAACCGTCTCAATGAGGCAGTTCCATTGGGCACACAAATGGCTAAGTTTATTAAGATATGGGCTAAATATAATAATGTGCACTTACCTGTATCTTCATCTGCGACTATTCACCTCTGTAGCCTTTATAAAGAATAATGTTTCGTTTTATCTTGATTTGATTAACTTCTTGGGTTTTCTATTTGTTTTTATTTTCCTACTTTTTGCTGAAGTTTATAGCCTATTTTATTTATGATGTTTAGTTGTTTACCTATACATTCATTTATTAAATTATGTCAATTTTGCTTTTATTATTTGTTTTTTTTTATTATTATTATTTATTTATCTATTTACTTATTTTTGAGGTGTTTTTTTTTTGTTGAGGGTTGGGGTGTAAAGGATAGTTCCTAAGGCACACATAAAACGTCACAACACACACATATATAATGAATGGAATGTTAGTATATACAATGAGGTTATATTCTTCGTCTCAGCGGCGACTACTGAGCACAGATGATTAGACACACAAATGAAGCCCTGTGTTAGTAATGAACTTTGAGAATGAATTATGAATATGACAAGGAGAGGGATGATCGATACTATAAAATTAGAATATTGATTCCAGATTGTTTATATAATAATATCTATATATATATATTTTTTTTTGTTTCAAGTTCACTCACCTGCATTCTGCGTACCCTGAAGTACCGTCTCTGAGGCGGTTCCTCTGAGCAGGCGGAGCACTTGCTGAATAAGAGTACATTAAATGCAGAGTCCATGATTTGGGTGCTCAAAAGAACCGTCTCAATGAGAAGGTTATTTCGTGTACTCAAAACCTACACTCCGATTTACTGATTTTAAGTCCTATCACAATGCTATGTGGTTACTACTGTTCTGTATAACCGTAACTTATATTTATACAAAGAAATGAAGTTTAAACCAACCGTCGATTATCTGCATTCTGCACTGATAATTTCCAAATTAAGCCTTATAACTGGAAAAATTCTGCTGTGACTCAGTGACAAGACTGTGTGCTGTGAAAGTTTTATAAGATCATGTTAAATTTCAGGACAAAATTTAACAACATCCAAAACGTATAGACAAAGATGGAAATGTTGCTTGGACACCTGCCATCGGTTAAGTATACCTTTACCGACAACAGTAGGTCAGAACACTAAATGATGGTGATCAACTGTCAGCGTTAAGCTTGACCGAACATTAAGACGACCAGAGAGAGAGAGAGAGAGAGAGAGAGAGAGAGAGAGATGGGCAGTTAACACTTTATTATTTAAATAAACAGTCTAAATGTGAGCGATGCCCGTAAGCTTTTTATTCAACCGTTTTCCGGGCAGTTTATAGCTGATGTCAGCAAAATTTTGATTTAAAATAAGACGGCTGTCAGAAAAATCATAACAAGTTGCAGCCAGAGAGAGAGAGAGAGAGAGAGAGAGAGAGAGAGAGAGAGAGTGAGTGATTATGATAAGGAAAACAGCATGCCCTTTTTTTTAATAACGACAACCTTTTGATAAAAACATAAATATCAAATACATGTATCCGAGAAGAAAGAAAATTAAATAATAATGTGACTGTTTGTCTTAGACGGACGGATGGATTATTGGGCAGACAAAATGGTGCCGAAAAGAGAAAATGGACAAACGGCGAATCGCAGGTTAGTTAGCTTAATTATTTCATATTGCGCCTCTCATTGCGCCTCTCATTGAAATTCCAATGTTTAACATCAAATATCTCGCAGCGCACAAAGTGCATGTCCATGCTGGTGCAATACGCAAGTTAATTAGGGGATAACTGTATTCAAAATTTTCATTTGGGGAGGTATATCGTCGGATATACGGTCGGAAATTTAGTTTTACGGCGACGTGTAAGCGGAGCCTTAAAACGTGATTTCCGAACGTATATCCGACGATATACCTCCCCAAATGAAAATTTTGAATAAGGTTATCCCCATTCTAATGCACTATTAACATTTTCCCTTCAAAAAGACAGCGGGAATGTACTTTGTTGCGCCTATACGTCCATCGGCTGCCAGCTGCATAAAACCGCCTGCCAGCTGCATATCTTCACTTGTCAACCAATGAAAAGCGACGTTACGTAATGACGTCGGGTTTCCTACAGTATATTGCAGGATATACTGTCGCAAATTTATTACGTTATCCAATCAGACGTCGCGTTGCATTTGCAAGTGCATAAGAATGTGTGGTTTATGCGCATGTACGAGCGATAATCCTCTCTCTCTCTTAGGCTCGTGAGTTTTCTTCCAGAAAACACGCACAACCCATAGAATAACCTTAACTGAGTGGTCTGAGGACACTTTCTTGTAATCAAACAGTCTGACTCACAGTGCTTCGATTTCTGGCGTAACTAATATTTTTCTTCTTTTCTTTGTCATTTTCACTGCCAAATTAAAACAAATATACCATAAGTATGTAAAATTTGAAAATATATGATGTTTGATCAAAACATATCCTGCGGTTCAAGAGTTATGAGCATTTTCACTAAAAGATCTTGACGGGCCAAAATGATGCTCGGCAAAACATTGTCATCATTTTGGATACGAGTGACTGGACACCATTAATATAAATAAGTGTGCAAAATTTTATCCAACTATCCCATGCGGTTCAAGATCTAGAGTTATGTGCATTTTCACAAACTGACCACAACAGGCTGGACTGATGCTCAGCAAAACATCATCTATCAAAAAGGTGGTTTCGCATGCAAGTGGTTAGATGATAAATGTAATCAGAATATACATGTACGATGTTGTTGAAGAGTTATGAGTATATTCACTAACTGATAATGGACGGATGGACGGACGGACTTACGTAGTGATTATAGTGCAGACCCAAGGGTCGTGCAACTTCTCGTTATGGCTTGTATTGCCTGAAAGCACATGTTATTCCCATGGGCCAGACGCTTTGTGTAATAATCTCATTAAGGGGACAGCACCAAAAATAATGATTCAATTGTTCTCGTTGTGGCTATCTATTGATGCAATATGCAAATCAGCAGACTATCTTTCCCCATGTGAATTCTTCTTTAAAAAATAAATAGCTTCGCAAATCTAATAATTATTTTGGGCGACATCTTTCAAATATTGCCCTTATTGAAAATTTTGCATTTTCCCCCTGGGAGCAAATTCTTTCCTTTAAGAGAAGTCTCCTTTATGAAAAATGACGCTAATGATGATAACGGCTATTCGTTTTAGCAGTCTCCCTTTCGTGTGCGTTACTATGTAAGCGCTCTGGCTACGCCTATGTACATGGCAATGTTTTATAAGACCTTGACCTGAGGTCAAGCAATATAGTTTTGTAAATACATCTCTTCCTAAACCGTTGGGCGTAGCATCTTCAAACTTTGCTGGTGAATAGGGCATATGATGTAGAGGGTACTGGACAAGTTTATGTGACCTTGACCCGAAAGTCAAATAAAGTAGTTTTGTAATACATCTCTTCCTAAAGCGTTGGACGTAGTATCTTCAAACTTTGCAGGTGAATAGGGCATATCATGTAGAGGGTACTGGACAATGATTTATGCGACCTTGACCTAAAGGTCAAATAATGTAGTTTTGCGAATACATCTCTTCATAAACCGTTGGACGTAGCATCTTCAAACTTTGCAGTCGAATAGGGCATATAATGTAGAGGGTATTGGACAATGTTTTATGTGACCTTGACCTGAAGGTCAAATAATGTAGCTTTGTGAACAGATCTCTTCCTAAAGCGTTTGACGTAGCATCTTCAAACTTTGCAGGTGAATAGGGCATATGATGTAGAGGGTACTGGACAATGATTTATGTGACATTGACCTAAAGGTCAAATATTGTAGTTTTGTGAATACATCTCTTCATAAACCGTTAGACGTAGCATCTTCAAACTTTGCAGTTGAATAGGGCCTATAAGGTAGATGGCACGGGACAATGTTTTATGTGACCTTGACCTGAAGGTCAAAAAATGTAGTTTTGTAAATACATCTCTTCTTAAAGCGTTGGACGTAGCATCTTCAAACTTTGCAGGAGAATAGGGCATATCATGTAATAGAGGGTACTGGACAACGTTATATGTGACATTGAGCCCAATATCAGGGTCAAATGTCGCATGATGTATTTTTGTAAATACATCTCTTGGTTAGAGAAAAAGCTGGTATTTGCGATGGTGTTCCATCGCCTGAAGTCTAGTTGCACTTATCATCACATGCCCTTAATGATGGAAGAGAGTGTACACAGTATGATCACTGGTATAATGACATGGGCTTAGAAACCGATTGCCAAAGAGTTATTTTTTACAACTTTGTTGGAGCTCTCTAATTCCAAAGAATCTCCATTTTCGGGTGCTCATGTATGTAATTAGGATCTTTTAGCAACATCCTGGAGTGTGTTTTCTGGATTCCCATGGTAAATATAGTTTGGAAGTTTTAGACAATTTTATTTGAATCCGAAAAAAAAAATTATTTCCAAGGAATATTAAGTATCAGTGATAGAGCATTAATGATATATTTACTGCACAGCTGTCTGGTATGCCCTGTCCTGCGGAATAAATTGACATTGCACACTGGGTAATTTGCATGCGTTTTTTATCAGCTATTTGATCTGGTTGTTTTCAAAAGATGATAACCGCATCCGCACAGTCTGATCAGCGCCTTTGTTATTCGCTTATTGGAAAGTATCATATCTAGACTTGCTACGAGATAAATTTCATTTTAGCTAGTCTTTGTAGTTGAACAGACTGGTTTGAATCTCACTTTGTCGGACACTCCGAAGACAGATTTTCTCACGTCGGGGCCCATATATCTGTAGGACAAGAGTATATAGCACAAAACCCTTGGTTATAACTTTGTCCTTTTCTATGATATATTTTATCCAATTTTACTGATCAATTTCACACTGGTACATTGTATTTACCTCAAACATTGCTATTCTATTCATTGCTGTTAGACAGGAGGAGTCTATTTTTCATTATAAAGGCTTAGAATCCCCTAGGATCATCAAACGAGTCTGACACACGCAACTGAGGGAATTGAAAACATCCCAGCTTGCCTTCAGTCATTTGTTTTCTAGACCGTATTTGGCTAGTAAAATATATTCTTGCATAAAATTCGTTAAGCAAAGCTGTTTAAAGCCATTGTCACGCTAGAGAACCTCTGTACTCGAAAGGTGCAGTCATCGCGTGGTGGTTGCAGTCGACGAGTGCACAAAATAGTGCACCTAGCTGTTTAAGAGGGTAATATTTTGGTCAATATTTTACTTCTGAAAATGTTCATCGCGAATTATTGTCACTCATAAATCCAGCTATGTATCTGCTTAACAAATTGTTTGTTGGTCGAGGGATAGTCGCTACAGTAAAAGAGTTATGCCAAAAAAGTGATTTTTCCTGAATAAGAGGACGAAAGAAATTTTTGCTTATGTTCTGGAATCTATGCTTACTGAACTAAAATGCAAGATAACAGTCTTTAATGTGAAAAAAGTTCAGATCTGAAACTGGAGCATTTTGAAAGCTATTCAAGCTTTTCATGCTGTACGCATAGTTCTTTATATCGGGTGTTCTGGCCCAGTGGTCGAGTGGTTGACTGATTCATATTGATTTTATTTAGACACTCGACTACTGGGCCAGAACACCTGATATATAGAACTATGCGTACAATATGAAAAGCTTTAATAACTTCTAAAATGCTCTGTCATCCGATTTCAAACTTTGTGCACATTAAAGGATTTGTATTTTGCATTTTATCGCAAGTAAGCTGAATTCCAGAACATAAGCAAAACGTTCTTTCATCCCCTTTTCAGGGAAAAAAGCACACTTTTGGCATAACTCTGGTGCTGTAGCGACTATCACTCAACCCACAAAAAATTGTGTTTAGCAGATACACAGCTGGATTTATAAGTGATAATAATTGGCGATGAAAAGTTTCAGAAGTAAAAAAGTGACCAAAATATAACCCTTTTAAACAGCAAGGTACACTATTTTGTGCACTCGTCGACTGTACCACCATGCGATGACTGTGCTGTTCGAGTACAGTGGTTCTCTAGCATGATTGTCAAATAAAAGAAAATCTATGTTCAAATCATGAGATTCACGCGCTGTTTAAACACGGGTTTTAATTTGACAAAACTTAAAATGAGCCCTGATTTGGCTGTCTGACATTACACGAGAAAGCGTTGCTGCCTGGACTGATCATCATGAATAGTTTGCATGACATTGTGACGACGTTATGACGTTCGAAAGTTAAACGCTGATTTTGGTTGGAGAAAACGAGTGTTAGAAAAATGGTACCTTAAGGTTTTAGCGGTGTTTTCGGTGGGTTTTTGGTTGGAATCAGGTAAATATGCAAGAATAATGATCACACACGTTTGCTTCATTGCGTTAATACACTTACCTAACGGCTTTGATTTCAAACAGCTTATTCGGGGCCCGGCAAATGTTAACGCACGAAAAAACATGTATGATCCCTATATTCTTGCATAAAATTCGTCACACAAAGCTGAAGAACCCTCGCCTTTCAGGCTCGCCCGGGTTTCAACATCACCCTCGGCGTCCGGCAGATGTTTATGCATAGAAACACATGTTTGATCCCGTCAGGGATCAACGTCATAGATCCCAGACCCCGAGGCTATAAAAATTTTTTATGCTCATAAAAACTGAAATACCGACAAATAAAGAAGTTTCTTGCTTTAAGTATCTGAGATGTTGTTTTTATCGTGCTAATAAATCCTAAATGCCAATAAGTGTTGGCATATAAGCATTTATGAGCATGATAAATTTCATGCGGCTTATTATGCTTAGTTGAGTTGAGCACGAAAAAATGTTTATAATCTCGGGGCCTGGCTTCAACATATACTGAACAAAAGTGAAAACGCTACACCTGAATTGTTTGCCATCCATATACAAAATCATGCAAACCAAGAATGCAATTGAAAGTGCATCTTAATATAATGTTCAAATACTGTGTAATGCTTTACATAAAAGTTTTACGGATGTTGGCACGAGGACAAATGTGACAGGGGTCCATTTATTAGGTTGCCAATTTGAACGGAAATCTAACACAATTTAGGCCTTCAGAAATCCACTACCTACGAGATCCGACTGCACGAAATGGTAGTCTAGACATGTGACAACCAGAAATGTAAAGGACTTATCTCAAGTGTGTTTGGATCGTTTAGAAAAGCAATCTTAAAAAGCGGATTTTACTCAAATTGCCAAGTTTAAAATTTTAACACCGAAATCTCCATAGGAAAATCAATGTGTTGTTGCATCTTAGTAGGACGACATAACTAGTCGAGAAATGGTAGAAACAATGTGCTGAGAGGTCTACCTGATTTTGCAAAAGAAAATTATCGAAAATCGTGATAAATCGAATATTACCAAACATTTAATATTCCCTATTTGTTTTTGTCAAAGGGAGATCATTTTCAATATTTTACAAATTCGCTAAATTCGAAATTGATTTCTGAGCTTGTTTCAAGTGATAAAGCAGTTTTCTTGTTTTTTATGTAACACAATTGAGAACAATTTTGATAAGCATAACAATTTGAATTTGCGCATGCGCAATAGCAAATTTCAGTGAATAAAGCTTTAAATACTTAAAGGAGCATAACTCATACATCAAACGAGACAAATTGGTGGAGTTTCGACGAATCGTTTGCTGGATGTCTGGGCAACATTATTAAGCTTTAGTAAATACTTTTTGTCCAATACTTTCTCATAAAATATAGATAATTGGAGTGTAGCGTTTTCACTTTTGTTCAGTATATTTTCATATTTGCATTTTTTTTCACTAAGCTGCAGCTGGCCTCCAAGTTTCGGACAGCGTCACCATTGGCACAAATGGAAAAGTGGCATTTTCAAAAGTTTGTTATAGTTTAAACTGTTGTCTTTGAACAGTGCAAAGTCGAAACTTCATCTGAATTCTACAGTGCATGCATCTGTTAATATCTCACCTGATCGAAGGCTCTTATAAGCCGTGACATGTGATTCTCAACAATGTGGCATTTTGACATGTGTAGACTCAGGCGAGCCTGTACAGCCTCCTTTTAAGCATAGAAACTCCAAATAATGTTCTGTCAGTAGCTTAACAGTCATATAATATTCAAGTGAATAGCAAATGCTCTGATCAGACTGCGCGTATGCACAGGCTGGTCTGAGCATTAGCTGGTCTCACATACCACATTGTTGGAAATCTCATGTTGCGGCTCATATGTGTATAATAGTATACCAATGACTCTCCGTCTTCCGTCCGTCCGTCCGTCCGCCCGTCAACATTTCCAAACATATTTTTTCTGAAACCAATGAACCAACTGAACTCAAAGTTCAAACGGAGACTCCTTAGGATCGGAGGGGGGGGGGGGGGCGAAAGTTTGTTCAAATTGGTCCAGTTCCGCCATGGCCATATATTGTAAAAACACATTCTTCTGATTTAGCTTTACAACACAATTACAAATTATTGCTATTGAATTTCGATATCACACAATAAAGAGATTCTTGTAAACATGAAAATGCATTACAGTTTATGAGAATTTAATTTTGTGGAGACTGCATAACCACGCAACTACCAATTTAACAATATATTTCAATGAAAAGCAAAGAATTGTCATCCAGGTGCTCTGAAACACTAGTGATATAATTTGTTTAAAAGTTTATAGTGAAATACCCATTCATAGAAAAGACGTGTTGTAGGTACACATTGGAATGGCCTCCTTCAATTTTAATGTGTACCTACAATATATATGTACCTGCAACACTGTTTGAAGTAAACACTTAACAAGTTTCATGTACATTTTCTTTGCCTCCTTCAAACATTTCAATCTGCCAATCAGTATTAAAATGAGCCGCGACGTGATTTCAAACAATGTGTCGTTTTGACAAGAGTAGACTCAGACGAGCCAGTGCAGCCTCCTTTTAAGCTTAAAACTCCAAAATTAATGATGTTCAGTCACTAGCTGAACACTCCTAGAATATTCAAGCGACTAGCAAAGGCTCTGATTAGACTGTTGGTATGCCGTTGGAACACGACCATAGACAAACCGATTCACGAGCGCGAGCACAACGATTGTCAGCAGCTCATCACAAAGTCACATGGTCTATCCTGATTGGATTCATATATTAGGAAAGCAACGCCTACCTTGTGTAAAGGGAAAGGTCACTGTATACGTAACGTGTCAGTGCTCCGAAAATAGATGCTTTTGGCGTGTCATAGATCACTAATATCAGGCTCCGTGTTGTGTAGCTTGGTGCACAGTTTTAACTGCCTCGTATATACCTTATTCTGCAGCATATAAACATATCATGTATCCAATAAATTCTCTCCTGGGTCTGTGTAGAAAGATTGTGCTTGCAGTACTTATTCACACATTTCTTACGGGATAATAAAGCTGACCGTGTTGAACAAACAACACTTTTAAAGTTTGTTGCTATCTTAGAAACCAAATAAGAACAATATTTCATATGAATTGTATGCTGGTAGATGATTCATATGAAATATCAAGGTATATTTTCTCCCTGAAATTCAAGCAATACATCACAAAAGCGTACAATGCATTTTGTCATGATTGTCGTTTTAAGGGTTAAGATCAAAGGGGTATTAATTTCAAAGCCTTTTCAAGCTCCAGATAAAGATTTTTTGACACTGACATGATTTGAAATGACCTTATTATGTTGCAAATTATCTATAGAAACTAGTAACTCTTTGCATGCTGGATAAGTTTGCATAGTTTTGTCAATATAAAGACTATTTTAGGAACATCACCAGACAGCTACAGACGTTTGGTTGAGTCTGATCTGGGTTCAAACTGTTTGCAAGGGATATTGGCGGCAATCTTTTTGTGTCACATTCGGAACAAACTAATCTGTTGAAATTGTATGCAAGGTGATAGCGCCAGCAGGCAAAGTTAAAACGACAAATCTTTTTGCGGACAATTAAGAGATTTTGTCACCGAGACAGTTCGAAAGGTCTGTCTTGAAGGCTTTGTATATTGTGACATTAGACACCACAAATGGAGTGTTGCATATATATTGCCTTGTCACCCAGACGGTTCGTGGTGTCGCGGTTAATAACTTTACACAGTAGGCGAGGAGAGAACAAACCAATCTACATCTAGCATGTGACTGAATCATTTTTATTGACATATCGACTTGACATCGTCGCTCAGACTCAATGTCCACGGTCGACTTTATCTACAGTATGGTCATGGCGAGACAGTCAGTTCACCTGACCACACCTTTTCCTGGGCAAGCTTGAAAGTTAACCAGTAATTTGTGCACATACTTTCGCTTGTAACGGACAACAACCCTTCTTGAATGCATCGGCGGAAGGGAGGAGAATGACTGTCGAAATTATTTCATGATCAATCTCCACGAAAGTATGGGGCCAGGCCGGGATTGAACTCGCTACCCCTGGATATATAGTCAGACAGGCATCTCCAGCCCGACACGTTACCGTCTGGTGCAGAATTATTGAAGGAGAATTATAAAATTACTTTTTGGCCTAACTACAATATATATTTTCAGAATCAGAGCTGTTCATAGAGGAGCATGTGACCGAATGTAACCAATCATCCGACTTCTGTCTGAAATTAAACTGATATCATTTGTAAATATAGATTTCTGGATTCTGATTGCATCGTTTGTATCAAAGATTGACCTGGAGCGACCTGGTATGACAGGCGACTATTCTGCAGGAGAGAGTATTACCGTAATACCAAGCAAGAACTAGCCTTTCAGTTGAGATACAAGCTTGGTTTGCTTTTTGTTCCATTTAATTTATCAATTATGAAAATGAATGATCAATGATATACAAAACTATTTAGCAAGGTTCTGTGTTACTGTCCTATTAACTACGTCAATTGTGAAAAAAATATAGTTTGACCCTGAAAATGTTCATTTAGGAAAGACTATTGGCTCCACCACCCAATCCCCCCCTCTCCATAGAGAAAAAATAATTCAAATAACTCAACTGTCATGTGATTTTCACACTTTCTCTTATTTCTAATGGCCAATTTACATCATTACTTACAGTTAATTTCGTCAATAATCCATTCTATTTTGTAAACTTTTCAAACAGACCTAATATATTTAATTGATTTCATTGCATCTATTTTTATTCCTCATAACTGGCCATCTGACAATAATTTTCTCAGTTGGTCAGCTGAAAGAAGGGAGCTTATTAAACTACAGATAACATGAAGGTATGGAAGCTTTACCATACAAGAATTTTAAAGTTTACTCAGTAATATGATCACATATTGACAAAGAATAGTCAAATTATATATGTTTTGACCTGTCGTGGCAAGGACAGGTAGAAATAAGGACAATACCATCTTCTTTGATTCAGAGAAAGGGCCCATTTACTAAATCATATCAAAAGAAATTCTGATGAAACCCAATGATGACCTCAATTGACTAATGAACTCAGACTGCCCCCCAGTCCAGAAACATTGTTATGCAACATTTGATTACCGATTACCGATATGGTACCCAAAGGTGTACCTGAAACATTGTTAGGATATACCCATATATCAGATCAATCTTCAAACTCTTACTTAAACATGGCTGTCCAAAGATACGGTTTTAATGAGTAATTGACGAGATTACATGTATTTCGAATTTAAAAAATATTTCCTTTTTTTCTTGGTCTTACTGGTGAGCGTACAATAGGATAAAGACATGATTCGAAGGGCCGCTGGATGTCAATGGTGATGTTTTCCAAATTAAACAAAAATCTTACACAGTTTAACATTTTAAGTGCCGCAAAATAAACTAACTTAACCCCAATACCTCTTCCAGGCTAGAAACTTAGCTTTTCATATGTTGCAATGAATGCATTGCGCAGCCTGAATTGGCATTTTAAGAATGAGTATCAAGATCTGCGAGTTTCAGTCTGCTTTAGACATTATTCAAAATTTAGGCTCACCTAAATTTTCGCCAATTTTTCGTCACTCGATAACGCAATATTGCGAGCTTTTTCAAACACTTCTGTCCTACTTACACAAAGTTCTACATGTATTACAAGAGAACGGTTATGCCACAACCAAATACAATATATATTAGCCAAGCATAACACATTGGCGGATTTTTAAAAGCAGCCAACTTGTTTGCATTAACTATCACATCTTTCTGTTTGACCCTCGCTTCGGCAGGAGTGACCATATCTAAATTACAGTAGGGTTCTTTAACCTGCACAACGGGCACCTTTCCGTGGACAGGGGACATCCAGTTATCGTCCCAATCCGACGGAAGATGCACTTAAAAAGTGTTATCCCTGCAAATGACACCAGAGAAAGCGTTTTTCGACACCAAAATTTCCTTGCTGCGAGCGGGGATCGAACTTGGGACCTCTGGCACCAGAGGCAAGTGTGCTAACCACCACACTTATGAGAGAACATATTTATAGTAAATTATAATTCAACAAAGGATTGTTTGTAGCTGGCGGTATTTATATTGTGGTGCCTGAATCCTTTTACAATTCATAGATGGGTAACTAGATGTGAAACTGGTCTATCACAAGCTATTAAATTTTTTAATGTAGACTGGCCCAAGTCCTGAAACATTGATATCTCAGAGAAAATCCTCATACTGTAACAAAATTACTGTACCTTCTGAGGCTTCCAGGAAGTGCCATTTTAATGAGAACTTAAATGGAATATGATATGTTTTTTTCTGATATATTAATTCTGACTGTCTGCCTGTCTGATTTCATTCTTTACATTCCGTCAACAATCTTTCAGTTATATAGGGATGGGTCTTCCTTGGTTGAACCAGTATTAAGGTAGGATTTATGTTTTTGCTCAAGGACACAACGCAGTGACGCCAGTGAGGCTCGAACCCAGTGCCCCTTGGTCTCGAGTCAAGCTCTCTACCACTGAGCCACTGCGCTCCCAAGGCTACAGGATAGGAGCACTGGCCCCATGCATGTTTGTCTAATTTTGATACAGGATTTCTGTCTGTAATTACATTGAATTTGGAACAGTGGTTCAGGAGGAGATTTCTACTTTTAGCTTTGCCGGTCATTTTGTTCAGTCGAGGGGAAAGTTTGTGAAATTTTGAAACTAGTTTAAGCCTTCCAGTACTTTTCTTAATGACCTTTCCAAGGTGAAACTTCATATTTGTGTTTGTCTTTGACATATTGTCAAGCCTGTGGTCACCTTATGGGAAAGGGATGATCTCTTGCCTCTCCTATGTGTGATGTTCTCTTGTGTTTTATCACTTTCCCATTTGGTGTCCTAGGTCAGGTGTGGTACTTAATTGTATCGATTCCTGATCTTTGCCTTCTTTCTCACTTTGGTAGAGGGCATTATTAGGAAAATTTCTGTGTTATTATTTCAATTTCATTGGAATTATTTTGCATTTTCATTTTTCTGAACTCAAGCATTCTTAGGATGCACATTCATGACCAAGTCTGTGCAGTCTAGCTAGTCATCATTTGTGCTTATTCATTAAAATGTTTTAATACGTTCTCTTGGCAGTCAAATATTTTCTATCGTATCTGACTGTCTCATGAGTTGAATCAATACCATGCAGAGGAGATTAATATAGCACACAACACAGTAGGATTATCTCTGGTGATGCTTGAACCACCAACCCAATGATCTCAAGTTGATCATTCTTACAATGAGCCACTGTACTCCCCTTATCTAATATTGAATGACAACTAAAGTACTCTTATCTAGGTGGTGAAGTTTCAATGTGATAGATTACTGCTTGTGTGTTTTACAGATTTTTGTAGCGTGTGATAAGGATTCCTTAATAAGACTGGTATCAGACCAGTAAATAGAGTAGTAGTAAAATATAAAACATTTACCTAACCAAACACTACCTCTGTGTGCCAGTTTACACCGAAAGTGTATTTTGGTGAATGAGAGTTACAGAGTTTTCAGTAAGCATGGCCTGAAGTCCCCCTCATCCCACGTAGGGGTCATACTATTTCCAATCAGATATGAATACACGTTCATGCTTAATTAGTGCATCCAATGGTCAATTTTGACATCAGAAGATTCAAAGATTGGACGAGTCTAATTAGTAGCATGTGAATAGTTACTCAGATGGTAGTGGTTATTTTAAATCTAATGATTACTTAATGTGTTATTGATGTTGAACAGAAACCTGATACTTCACCCATCTTTCAATTTTATGTTATTTCATGTACTCATCTCACTTTTGACCCGCCTGAGGTTTAAAATTTATCAAAACTTGAATTTTGCACCTTGATTGGTTTCCAAGGGATTAAAGGGCAGTAGTTCATGAGGAAAACTGGACAAACTGTCCTTTTAAAAGGAAACTTTATTTTTATTTGTTATAAATTGTTATTTGGTATGGATTATAAAGTCAGAACATTTACCAGGTATACTTCCACAAAACGCTCTAACGGTAAATGCATTGGATGAATCGAGGGTCATTACTTAGAGGTCGTGGTAGAAGTTAGTTTGGTGAGTCATCATAAGAGACTTATAGTCAGTATCAACATTTGGAATTGTCCTCTGCAACTTTAACCCTTAGTCCGCCAGTCGACCCTTTGTCGTCCGGTCCTCTTGTCTGCTTATGTTCTAAGGTATAGCCTATATTGCAAACAATATGGACCCAGATCAGACTGCTGCCAAGCAATAGTCTGATCAGGAATCATATTGTTTACTTCATTAATAAAATCTAGCATGAAGTACACTTAAATATATATGCAGCAGGCGTAAAAAGCAGACATGTTCAGGACAAAAATAGCTGCGGTTATGGGTTTATTAACTGCCATTTCATATATGCCTGGAAAAAAAAACATCAATTATTTTTTCCAAAAGCACATTTTCAACATATATATAAGGGGAAATTTAAAAACTGAAATATCTGATTTCTTTAACCCATAAAGCGCCACCTGTAATTTGCAGTAGACGACAGTTTAAAATTTTGCTGCTTTTTCAAAAATAACAAATAAGGCATGATATTCCATGAGAATCGTCTGCTTTCAGATGATTCTCATGAAATATCGTGCTTTATTTTTTTCGAAAATTAGAAAAGATGTCGCAAGATTTGTCGTCTGCTGCGGTCGTGATTGGCGCTTTAATGGTTAATTTGCATGAGAAGCAGTTTCTCTTCAATAGTTTTTGGTGAGCCTACAAGATTTATTTCCCAATCCCAGACAGAAAAGTAATATATCTCGTTCCTTACTGGTGGTAACTTTTTGTTGTTTGCTGATATCTTTTGCAAACAGCTTAGAGCCAGATCGAGACCAAAAAATGTTGGCCCTGACCTGAATCCAAACCGTTTGACACTCTGATATTGTTTCTGAAGCAAGTTTTCGAAAAAAGTTAATTTTCAAAAAAGTCTGCAGACGACAACAAAAACATGAAAACTTACCAAGCATGCAAATAGGTATTTACCAATTACTATGGTACAAGCATGTCGAAAGAATTCACGGCCTGACATATGAGAAGTGGTTTCATTGAAGCTAATGTTATTTAGCGCCACCTATAATTTGCAGCGGACGACAATTTAATATTTAGCTGCTTTTTTAGAAATAACAAATAAGGTATGATATTTGATGAGAATTGTCTGCCGGCAGACAATTCTCATGAAATATCATACCTTATCTTTTTCAAAAAATGGGAAAAGATGTCGCAGTGAGTATGATCAGGAAATACCACAATCACCCCGTGGCACCGCGAGGAAGAGCCGCCCAACCATCACGAGACACCAGGAAGACAAATCAAGCAAAATTTGTCGTCTGCTGCAGTCGTGATTGGCGCTTTAAGGGTTAAGACAAGATAGAGACAACGTTTAGAAACAGTAGATCCTTTGCCATCTGCTGTCCAGAAAGTATGTACTATCTCCAAATTTAAATCTGCATTTTGTCGTCTGCTGATAACCTTAACAGCTGAACAACAAATTTATCATGCTCATAAATGCTAAAATGCCAACAATTGGATGCATTTTAACATTTGTAAGCATGATATATATGCTTCATCTGAGAGCTCAAAAGCAAGAAAAGTCAATACCTTTCAGCCATTTACTTTTTGTGGGCGGTTGAAATATCATGTTCAGTTTAGTTGAGCATGAAAACAGTTTTATAATCTCTTGGCCTGATCAGCACCAATAAAATATTGGGCCTCATCTGGATTCATAACATCTACAACAAAGTTGTAGTAAGAAATACCCAGCAATTATGAAGTTAGATCATGGCATGTTTTACCGTCTAACAGTTATTATAGGCTTTGTTTTTATGTAGCTTTTAAATTGCACATTTGCCTGTAATTTTGTATCTTCAAAGATCATGTTTCCCTAAAGCATGCTTATTACTGAGGAACTATCATTTTTTTACGCCAACGTCATTGCTAACTTTTGACGTCGTTACCATAGCGTCATGATACGTTGCTGTCATTAAACTCCATTGTTTACATATGTCCGTTGAGGAAGGTTGTTAAACTAGTTGGGAAATAAATAAATAAAATATTTGAAGTTTGATCTCTGTACCCATTTATAATAACCTTAACAAACAGTTTGAACCCAGATCAGGCCCGCCAGAAAGTCGGGCTTGATCTGGATTTAAGCTGTTTGACAAACTTTCCGCTCCATTCATGACTGATGAAATAACTTTTATATGTAACAACAGTATTAGTAAGTCATTTTTTTCAAGTAAATGGAAAGAAGCAAAAGTGACACAATTTTATAACACTGGCTCCCATGAAGAAGTCAATAATTATCGTACAATTTCTATTTTAACTGTATGGTCTAAGGTTCTTGAAACACATTTCAGACTTTTTAAATCAACACGAAATATTATATAAAGAACAACCTGGTTTCAGGGCTCAGCATTCATGTGTAAATGCCCCCATAAACATGATAGATTTATGGTTAAATGCTATAGATAACAGTAAAATGGTTGGTGTTGTGTTAGTCGAGTTATAAAAGTTTTCGACCTGGTAGATCATTAAATTTAAATTTTTTTTTTTGAAATTTATGGTTTGAAAGCTGACACTTTACTATGGTTAAATACCCACCTGTCTGATAGGAAACAGCAAGTGGTTTTTAATAACAGTAAATCTTAATTTAAGCATATTTTGTGCGGTGTACCCCAAGGGTCTATTCTGGGACCACTTCTATTTCTCCTTTTTATCTATGACTTGCCTTTGTATTTCAGCAATGTGTGTACAGATCTGTATGCCAATGACACAACATTATATGATGTTTAGAACTCCGTGGTACAGATTGAAAGTAACACTCAAATAGCTTTAGACAATTTGTATGAATGTTGCAGAGAAAATGGTATGATTATCAACTCTTTAAAAACTAAAGTTATGCTTGTGGCGACAAATCAAAAGCGTCAAAGGCTGGAAAATGATAAACTTGATCTTAAATTTATTAATGAAACACTTAATACAATCTCAAATGATAAAATCTTAGGTGTGTTTGTCGATAAAAGTTTGACTTGGTCTGATCATATCAAACATCTGACTAAGAAAATTGCTGCAAGTATTTGGCTTTTATCAAAAATTAAGAAACATTCATCTCGGAAGCATAGAGTTTATTTCTACAAGTCATACATCCAACCACATATTAATGTTTGCAGCATTGTTTGGGGAAGTTCGTCTGAGTCCAATAAATGCAAGATATTCAAATTACAGAAACAAGCATACAAGGTTATCCTTGATTGCAATATAGATAATTCCTCTGAAGCGATGCAATCTTTAAAAATGTCTATGATCGGCTTTATTTAAGAAAGGCTAAATGTATGCTCAAAATCTTTAACAATACTGCTCAGTATATATATCTGAAACTTCACTCTAGAAAACAATTTAAATGCAAACATTAACTTAAGGCGTTATTCTGTTGCTTGTTTATTCCCAACTAAGCCTAGGACAGAATACTACAAGCACAGTTTGAGATACTCTGGATGTCTGGCGTGGAATAGTCTGCCAGAAGAAGTAAAAAAAGACCCAAGACTATCGACACTTTTGAAATAGTTAGTTAATTAATACACCATAAATTTTAGTCCTGACATGCATGATGAATGCTTCCATTCTGTTATATATCTTGTTTATATTTTATTTCTTTTGATTTTGTTGTTGTTCAACAAATGGTAAATTTTATAAAGAAACACTTAGTCACTCAACTCTTTGCCTACTGAGTAGCTTTTCATCCTTTTTTGTCATCTGATGATTTCTTTCAGCGTGAACGTTTTTAAAGGTTTTTTGGAGTATCAAACAGTTTTGATCCAGATTGGGGCCAATATTTTGTCAAGCCTGACCTTGATCCAAACTGTTTGCAAAAATTATCAGCAGACGACACTAGTTTAAGCTCAGAATCAGACTTATGATTGTTACAATTCTCAATCAGATTCACTTAAATTTTGTTGGTAAGTGTGACAAATGACTATCTCATATCTAAATGCAGTCTGTCTCAATAACGTATAAATGTGGATGTTTATCCTTTACCATTCATTTATTTTGTGCAGGGTTAATTTTCAATGGAAATAATTTGTCAGTTATCTTACTAGATAACCCTCATAAACAGGTTCATCCTCTCATTTGGAGTCCTCTTCTTTTGCCATTGATATATACTGACTGACAAAAGAAACGCTACATCTAAATTCAAAGTCATGTTATATAAATGTTTATACATGAGGTAATAAATGGAAATACAAATTATTTTTATTTTTACGTTTTTACTTTTATGTTGTTCCTCGAAAATTTCTGTTCGAGAAAATTTAATGGTGGAAATCAAAATTTTGAAAACTGACGTCGTTTTTCTTTAGTTTTTGTTAAGAATTCAAAACGACATGCAGGTGATATGATATTCTGGAAGAGAACATTAATAATGGCAAACAAAGATGATCATAAATCATGCGTTTTGGCATAAATTTGCATCGCCTGATTCGGACATGCAGATGGTGTGTGAAGTTTGACGTTAACGTCTTCAGTAACATCAAAACGAATGTCGCTATTTTACATTACAAGACAGATATTGCTTACACATGTTGCAAATAATTGTCATGTGCAGTTTATCCATTTATTCCTCGCCATTTTGAGCTATTCATGAACAATTCAAAAACGTCAGTTTCAGTCAGTTTTGAATTTGGCGTAGACATGATTTGGCAGAATTCCATGTATTGATACGATGTTTTTCTTAAACTTTGCTCCACTCACTAAGCCTGCTACGTTTTATACCATCATAATGATTATTTGTTAGGTATGAAACCTCTTTTTAGACATTGACGTCATAACATCAAACATCATGGATAAACTGCAAAATATAACAACGCTAAAAACGACCTGGACTCTAGACTTCAAATTATTCTTACAAATATAGCGTGTTTTTAGCTTTTCATAAGTGCTTAAAAATCAGGAAGTATATAGCGTTTCTTTTGTCAGTCAGTATATGATAAAGCCAGAGGATTCCAACTTTGTTTTATCTTGTTTTTATGAAATACTAATCAGAGATGATTAGGTTCTTATTTCACTCATTTTTATCTTAAAATAGGATCTAGAAAGTGTGTACTAACTCAAAACTTAACTCCTTGTCATTTTTCGTCTACTGTAAACCTTGTTTTACGCCTCCATGCGAGCTGAACATTTCTTGTACTTCAACAACAGCAGGATTTAGAGCGAAGATTTGGCACCAGTAAAATGCATTTAAGCTCCCGGTGGCTCAGGCTGCTGTCCGTTCTAAGGCGGTGATTCTGTTGTTGTTGACTTTTTGTTTATTGTTACTCCCATTGTTGGAGTCTGTAACTGTTCTATGTTTTGTTGACCGTTACTTAATGTCCATTCTAGTATTGCAATCATCTTGATGGGGAAGAGAGAGCTGGTTGCTTTGCTTAATTTGTCTTCCTGGTGTCTCGTGATGGTTGAGCGGCTCTTCCTCGCGGTGCCATGGGGTTGTCTGCGGTTTGTGATTGTGGTATTTCCTGATCATACTCACTTACTATTTTTGTTATTCATGAATATCTGTAGACTACAAAAAATGAATTATCACCAAGCATACAAAAAGTTATTATTCTAGCTACTCTCTGTACATGTAGTTGAACAGCCAGGTTAGCGTCTTATCTGCGCGCAAACTCTTCATGAATTCTTTTGAGTCCATATGAGAAAACACTTTGCTTATACGGCGCAGTCTTTATAATGTTATAAGTGTAGCATATACTGTAAGGACATTTTTACAAAGGAGTTATAGAAAAATGACAATTTTATGGTCTTTTAATCCATGGTAAAGAAATTAAGAGCCCTATTATGACAGTGATATGTCCAAATTCACGTAATAACGAAGTTTATCATAATTATGACGTCGCGCCTGGGAGTGAAATAACGCCTCGCAATAAAATCGATAAACCACTAGTGGCTTACAGCTTTTCGGGAAACGTTATGACGTCCATAACAACGTAGCGTAGCGTACATAATGCCAAAATTATAACGTTTTTACGGCAGAAATAAGATTTCAGAGTAATCTTAATGTCATATGATAAATAGTATCTAACATTCGTGCTCTTGTGTTATTGAATTTATCAAAGTCGTTGCGAAAAAGCTATAAAATGCTCGGCAAGCCTCGCATTTTATATCTTTTCTCTAACTCGTTTGATAAATTCAATTAAACATGAGCACACATGTAAGATCCTCTATGTATTATAAAGGAACTGCATTGTATTACCACATATGTTCAGATCAGCAAATGTATCATTGATTGGATTCTTAACGTCCCTGTCAACAATTTTTCAGTTATGTTGGGACGAGTCTTCCTTGGCTGAACCAGTACTAAGCAATTCTTAATGTGTCTTGCTCAAGGACATAACGCAGTGACGCTCGAATACGCAACCTCTCGATCTCGGGTCAAGCACTCTGCCTCTGAGCCATTGCGTTACCTGGAGTTAAGAAGCAATTGGTTTGATGAAATATTTTATCCAAACGTGTATTATAACGCATATGCTTTGGAAGACCAAATGAACGCCCATTTGAGTCAGTTTTTGAGCGCATTACAGTAAAACCACTCTAAAACGGCCACTCAAAAATGGAAAAAAAAGATCTTGATGACAAATGACAGCCTAATGAAGGTCGAAAGTATTGCAGAATGCTCCCTTTGGAGCATTCTGCAATACATTTGACCTGCATTACGCTATAATTGGTCTTGGAAATACATTTTTGGTCTTTTTGAGAGTGGCTGTTTTACACAGGTTTTACTGTACATAATTTAATGAGGCATGGCACAACATGACAAAACCAAGAAAATAAGTGTGCGCGGAGCAAAGACTCAGATCAGCCTCGGCATCCACCCGGCCTGATTTGAGTCTTTGTTATGCGCTCATTGGGTAACTATGGACCCAACCTTCCTTCATGTGGAAAGCGAAAACTATGATCAGACTGAGATGAGGGCTAGGCTGATCTGTGACGTCTCGTGACGCACAACCACATTGATATATTTCTCATGTCGTGGCTCTATTATGTTTTCTTTGTTTATTTGATTTGATTTTTTTACGTTCCATTCAACATTTTTTTCAGTTATGTCGGGACGGGTCTTCCTGGGCTGAACCAGTTATAAGCAAGGATAAATGTGTCTTGCTCAAGGACACAACACAGTGACGCAGGTGTGGCTCGAACTATTATGTTTTGTGTACAAAATATGAAAATTAACCAATTACCTCATAGAGACGTCTTAAAACATTTTTGCAACCAGAGCAGATCCAGATCAGGCAGCTCTCTAAGAGCTGCCTGATATGGCTCTACTATGTTTGCTTATGGAAATATGATTATATATGTGTCCTACACTAGTAGACATGGGTCCGGAATTACAATGCCTCCTTAAAGATATGGAACACTTAAGTTAAGTATTGATACTTCAAAATGCTATATCATTGTGATCTATCGAAAACTATGAGACTATTTTGATTTTAATGTGTTTGAAACGTGATTTTTCGCATCCTGTAAAATCAATACTTAACTTAAGTCTTCCTTAACTTTAAGGAGGCATTGTAATTCCGGGCCCTGGCGCATAATTTCTTTGTTCTATGTACACATATAAAAGTTTATTTATATATTCAAAACCAAAAGTAACTTTACACTTTGGATTTACTGTTTTTGATTGTAACCAAATGAAATACTGCAACGAGTTCCATGGTATCCGCCCTAACATAGATCACGAAAAAGAACTTAGGTAAAATAATCTGTTTTCGAGTTATCTGTGCTTTCATTAAAAGCACAAAATAAGCCCTTCCTAACAAAATCCAAAGTAAACCTAGGATTTTAACAGGCTATTTTAAAGGCCATCGATTGCCCATAATACTGCGAAACATTTGTCTCTGACGTTTAGTTAGTTTTTGGCAGCACCTAAAAGTTGGTTCAAATTGAAATTACCTCCCTTTGAATAAATACGATAGTAAACTTTAGTCCCTACTAAAAGCTTGATCTCAGATGACATTTGGATTTTTACCAGCGATTTTTTTGGACTTCTGCCCTGAGTACGTGATAAGATAATCTGATAAAAAATCGCATCGGTTCGGAAGAAAAATGGTAAACCTTTTACTTATGGGAAATTCCCTAGCCTGTCAATCAGACTGGTTCTTTAAATTTAAAAATTGTCCAATTGTAAAAACTACAGTAACACGTCAAAAGTGATGCGTCTTGGAAAAGTTTATTTTACCCTCTTGCCTCTTTCATTAGGGCTTTGTAGTTGCTTAAATGACAGCAAAATTATGAAATTCAACTGTCAAATGAATAATTAATTGCACCTTAAAATTAATCAAACATATTTAAAATACCTCTCACCAATACTAAGAAAAGGTGTATATATTAACTGTGTAAAGTTACGTTTGGTTTTGAGTATATAATGGTTCATAGTGGGTGGAGCTTAGCATGAATATTCGTGATGGAAAGGGTTAATTCAGAAATCCCCCTTTATCTTAAGGTCTACTATGCAATATCAACTTATTAGGTCAAACTTATCTGAAATTATAAACTGTAAAGCTAGAGTGATAAATAATAAAACAGGTTTAAAACCTAATGTTTTTGAATGATTACAATTGTCTTGATGGCATGCTTTATAACACAGTGTGGTATTGTCATTTTGTTCCATACAGCCCTCTCCAACACGTACCATGGTGCACCCACGACTAAACTGTATAAGGGTATCTGAAACATTAAGGAAAAAGCAGTAGTTACGGATGGCCACTCCGGAAACAACCTCCGTAGTCTCTGTGGTCGCCCGAGTGGTCGCTACACAAGCCAGTCACAAAGTAATAATCATATATATTTTTTGTTTAATAAAGTAAATTATAGATAAAAAATTGTACAAACAGTCAAGTGAAAAATAATTTTCTCATTTCTCAACCAAAGCATAAGTTGAAGGCACTCAAATGAGACATCTCAATAAGATGACTCTAATGAGCACGCAAAACAAATGTTAAAACTAATGGATTAGAAAATATTAACAATTTTGAAATGAGAATTAGTTTTGGCGACTAGCGTTAGTAAGTACACTAAGAATAGCACCACAAAACAAAATACCAAATACAACATGCGCGGATCCGGAAGGGGGCGGGGGCGGGACCCCCCACCCACCCCCTCCCCCTGAAAAAATCACAAAATATAGGGTTTCTTAGCAATACTGATCTGGATCACCTGAAAATCACAAAGCTATAAGGCAGAATTCAATGTTGGGCCATCATTGGCACGCAAGCGAAACGCCATTTGAATGGCGTTTTGCTGGCTGGCCATTGATGGTCAGCTTATAGTGGTATCTCTCCTGTCATCAACAATAACAAAAAATAAAAAAAATAAATAAAAAAAAACGTTGTCAAAGTTGGACCCCCCTCTGACAAAACTTTCCACGCATGCACACCATTCCGCAAACAATGGGAGCAATAACAAACAAAGAATAAACAACAACAGAATCCCTCAGAATGGACAGCAGCCAAGACAGCCATGGCGGGAGCTTGAATATTTTTTTACTGGCCAACGTTCGCAGACAGGCAGTGATAAAGAAAACCATTGGTTGAACCAGGGTGGGTCCAGCCAAAGGCAAGCATTTATCAACTGATGGTAGTTTTATATCAGGGTCATCATTGGGGCTGAGGCTTGACCCATTCTCGTGCTATTAAAAAGAAAATCATAGTTATAGACCTGATTTGGTATACAAATAGGCATACAGTTTTGTACTGTTTTGTATCTCAAACTATATAAATAAATTTTGTATTATATTGTATTGTATTGTATACAGACTGTTGCATTATATCCATGTTATATCCAACACACATATATCGCTTAATCCAATCAGGAAAAGAAGGCTTTCCACCTATTCTTTTGAATTTATAAATTTAATCACCATAAAATACTGGCTCTGGTATGCCTTGTAACAGAAGAGTCTTTAAGCCAACATCATCAAGATCAACTCTGAGTTTCTGCGGTAGAATTTAGTATATACTTAAGTAGTATATTACAATGATAGCATTGTTTTAGTAGCCTAGCCGTCAAAACTTTGTTTCTGTTTGGAAGTTACATACTTATATTAAAAAAACATTAAAACACACTCTCACAAAACAAGGAAGCTGCAACATATATACACCATAAGAAAGGAGCGAGTAATATCAGACTTTGCGAGCTAAACAAGATTTGTGTTTTAACAACAACATAATATAGGTATGTACCACGACCTCTGAGTAATGAACTTTGGATCATTCTATGTAAAATGAGCCTGTTAGGCTGTAACATCAATGTGTGGAAAAATGTAATAGTACATGTAAGTAAAGTCCAAAACCCCTTATTTCTAGATCCTTATGTTCAATATTGTAAATACATTCACGCCTTTTGTTTATCTATACCAGTAAAATGCATTTAAGCAACCCAATGCCTTAGGCTGTTGTCTGTTCTAAGGCTGTTTGTCTGTTGTTGTTTACTTATTGTTTATTGTTGCTTCCATTGTTTGTGGGGGTTCTGTGTTTGGTCTTTGTTTCGTTATTCAGTACTTTGTGTCCATCTAGTTTGTCAATCATCTTGATGGGAAGAGAGAGAGAGAGAGAGAGAGAGAGAGCTGGTTGCTTTGGCCCAACTGTCTGCCTGATTTTTGTGACACTCAGTGTTCTGTGGCTCTTCCTCACGGTGCTGTAGGTTGGTCTGCAGTGTTTGATTGTGGTATTTTCCGATCATACTCACTTGCTTTAATTTAACTCACTGTTATTAAAACGTATCTGAAAAGTATAAAATTACATTTGATATCTCCATTCAAAATTTGAGCACCATGTAGAGTGCATGTTATCATTTATAACATGATACAGCAAAGGTAAAACTCAATTTTTGCTCATATTTTTAGATATCCAGACAAAATAGGGAGATAGCCTTAGTGGTCAACAATAATTGACTTGGATTAGCAGTATAGGCATCTCTTTAGAGTCAATGACCTTACGAAATCTAAGTACAAAAAAGGACATCGAAAACCAAGATGGAATTCACCGACTTAGGGCATAACCTCCTAACCTTTCAAAGTCTGATGATCCTGTGACCAGAAACTTGATAGCCCACGTCAAAAAAGTACTTCGAAAAGAGTCATTCTACGCAATTTCATATGGTCAAGGACTGTATCTTTTTTGAGCGTAATAAAGCCTACCACATATCAGAAATGACGCACACCTTAAAACCTGAACAAAAGAGAAGAATGGACGTTACACTATCTTTTCATGGTCTAGAGCGTTGAGTCACCCTCTGAGTTGTAACTGAACGCATTAAAGGATCGTCGTAGGTCGAATGGTCCAAGGGGTCATGGCCAAAAGTAGGTTTGGTCATTTTGGACTTAATGCCCTTATTTGGATTTAGATTTCGGGACGTTATATATAAAGAGACGCCTATACTACTGGAATTCATCTCACACTAAGCCGCGTATGATATAGATGTGCCTCGAGCGTCTTCTATGCATGTAGCCCATAACTCGAGGTCATAAAACATGAGTTCATTTTCAGACTCATAATATTGCAATGATTGGCTGCTTCCGGACAGGTGTCCGCAAGCAGCCAACCATTGCGCTTTATTTTGAGTCTGAGACTGTACTCAAGTTTTATAACCTCGAGGCCTGATATGTATGCCATAGAAATACAAGTGAGTATGACTATGAAAGGCCACACTAACAGACAAAGGACCAACCCAGGGCACCTAGAGGAAGAGGAAGGAAGATAGACAGTCATTCAGCAGCAAGAACACATTTAAAGAAAAACAACCAGCTCCCTATTATTAAGCAAGGTTATTGCAAAACTAGAAAGGAAACTAAGATATTTTTATCATAGAACAAAAGCCTTAAAGTCACATCCAAAAGTTCCAACAAATAAACAGCTAATTTATATTCATGAGAATGTTATGACATTGGCATCATATGAGTCTTTGAACAAAGTGATTTAACTTCAACTATCTAAAAACTGCGTATTAGAAATTAAAATCTTCAGTTTGAAAATGTAAAAGTATTTAATTGCCTAAATTATGCTTTTTATCAGATTTAATAGTTTTGTAAGTTTCAGTATTAGCCAAAATAATAATTTTTAATTTTAGTTTGAAATATTTAATTATTTTTTCTTTCTCTTAAAACCAATATGTTTTTGAAATAATCCTTAATGTTTCAGAAAAATCAAACATAAGAAATACTCAAATTTAAATTACTTAGCATATGAAAGGCATGGTAAAACTGAATTTAAATTTATATTTAGCTTTGAATTTGATGCATGAAATTTAAATTAGATTAAATATAACATAAACAAATGTTAATTTCAACAAATGTCATGAAGAAATGGCTGGTTCCTTACAAGAATTTTGTAATCGATGGTGCAAGCAAGAACATGTTGAACCTTATGCTTTAAATACTTGGAAATTGAATATTTTTATATGTTTGACAGTAGAAAAAATTATTAAAGAATGAAGACAATAAAAATAATAACCATATGACCCAGAAATTAACATGCAAGATAATAATATACTTAACAGCAAAATAAAGAAAATGAAAATTAAAAAAAAATGTGTACACAGACTACATAATAAAAAAGCATCCACCGCAGACAACATACTGAACATATTCATTAAAATACACTAGGTATAATGCTTCCTATATACAACGAGTACTTTAATGGTACTTTAGCTGGTACGGATATCATTCTAGATGCCTTGTTTAAAGGAACAATTTTCCCAATATGTAAACGTCCTGGTGACCCTACCAATCCAGAGATTTATAGACCCATTACAATGGAAAGTTGTTTTAGTATACTGTTCGTTTCTATTGTAAGTGCTAGATTATAAGAATCCGTCATGAGTGTGAGGATGGGATAGAAACCTTCATCTTGAGGATCATTGATTGACATCATTAGGTTTGCTGAGTGATGACAAACGGTGATCCTGAGGGACAGATTTTTCTATCCCATCCTCACACAAATAATGGATTTTTTTCTTGCTCACTACTAAACACCTCAATTTAATTGGAAAAAACACGAAATAGGCTTCGAAAAATCCTGAATACGCTGAGATACGACATGATGACGTCATTCAACATTACAATGACATCACGGATTGACATGCGGCCGGCGTTCAGCTGTTCGAGTTTTATCTTTCCCACTGGCTGGTACGGGTATATGTGGGATAAATAGAATCCATCATTGGTGTTCAGTGGGGACAGAAAAATCCCAACCCGAGGGTCCACCTTTCCAGTGGGAAACGAGGCTTGCCGAGTTTCCCACTGAATGGTGGACCCGAGGGTTGGGATTGTTTCTGGAACCACTGAACACCAATGATCGATTCTTTTTCTCATATACCACGACCGTACGGTACTGTACTGTGTAATATTTGTTGGTGACGTCACTGAGATCGTTGTTTACAAATGACGCGCGCTGTACAAATCAATTTGAAACAGCGGATAAACAGCGCATTAAACAATGAACAAATGGTATTTCATCAAATATTGATTTACAAGAACTAGCTTATCAACCACAGTAACTCGAGTAAGTAATTTTGTTGAGGAAAATGTGTGTGTGCTGTGTTTTTACATCGTCAAGGCTCCCCGTCCCGGTGGATTCAGTCACTCAATGTCCAAGACAACAGGTTAAATATGTCAATCGCAATGCACTCAGCATGTTCAAAGCATTGAATAAATGTTTTAAGTAAAAATGCGCAGTTTTACGTTTAAACCAAGTTGAAGGCCGACTTAAATCGCTGAAAATTCAACATAGAATTTTTTCTTGACTGACAACAGTTCAACTTTCGTTTTCGAAGGAATACAGTCACGCGCCAAAAATGTTATCTCACATTAGCAACCGGCCGCGTGTGGCTTATCTGGTATAAGTTACGCTTATCTCACATGGGTAGCGATGTGGGACAGATTTTTCCGACAGCGAGCTTACATAGGGATCACTCGATCTGGTATGCGTTGGTATGCGAGAAAGAAGTATCTCACATGGGTAATAACAATGGAAATCCTGATCTGGTGTGCAAGTTTAAGCTATTTCACTGATGAACTTATAAATGAATATCAAGCTGGGTTTAGAGCTAGATGTTCCTCTCCAGATCCCATCATTGTTTTTTCATGCTATCATTGAGATCTTAAGTAATAGTTATACCATGGGTTGTCCGCCTGTACGTGGAGATAATCCACGAGCTTTAGCGAGTGGATTATCTTACGTACAGGTGGACAAACATGGTATAACTACTTTATACCACCTACATTAGTGTAGACCTTGCACATCATGAGATATTTCATGCTAAAGTTGGTAAGGGTGGTATAAAAGCTAGTAAAATATGGTGCTTTTGTTCCTTCATAGTTTGTTGTAAAGCTTCGATTCAGAGTGGCGAAATAGGCTTTTGGCACAAACTTCTACAAAAAAAAATGATAAGCTTTTTCAGGCCATCCATAACATGTATAAAACGTCAAATCTTGTGTAAAGGTCTCAAGCCAAACATCTGAATATTTCAATATATATCAGGGCAATAGACAAGATGAAAATATGCCATATGCCAACAGTTCTTTTCTGTCTATTTACAAATGACCTTGGTTATTTTATGCAAGCCAATGGATGTTTGCAAATAGATTTTGATATTCAACATGATCAAATTTTAACATACCTTGAAACTTTGATCTTGCTGCATGCAGATGAAGCAGCTATATTTGCTACAGACCCAATAACCTTTCAGCATAACTTGAATGTTTTTTTAAAATATTCTAAACTATGAAAACTTGGCATAAATTGTATGAAAACAAAAGTGATGGTTTTAAGAATTAGAAATCTAAGTAACTTACACTTTCATCTGTATGGTAATGTTTTAGATGTGACTTTTACTGATTGTTTTCGTAATCTTTTCAAAAAATCATACCTTCTTTAAGGCTCGTAAACATTCATATGATTGGGCTCAGAAAGCAATGCATCTGCTTGTGGGATAGAATCTAATTCTAGTGTTACAAGTTTTTTTTTAACCCCCCCCCCCTGCCTGTTTGAAATTCAAATCAGCATACCTATTGAATAGTTGGGATTTTTTGATACGGTTTTAACGTCGAGTTTCTCTCAACAAATGTCATCATATGAAATATTTGATTTAAAACAATTTTGCCATTTCAGCTGACCTTTAAAAATTAAGGTCACGGTATTCAGTCTGTTGCAAACTAACTGCTTTATTCTTGATATCTGGGTATTCCGTTAAAATAATTTGGGATTTGCATGGTACTAACGCTTTCTTTGCTACTTTTTCTAACATAGAAAGTACCCAACAAGAATCCATTTGTAAGAGTGTCCGTCCCTCCATTAGCAGTAAGTGAAAATGCTCATGACTCTTGAACCACACAGTATATTTTGATCACATTTTGCATTCTCTAAACACTGGCATGTGTAACCACCCTTTTTGATCGACAAGAGTTTGCTGAGCATCATGCAGCTGGCTGTGGTCAGTTAGTGAAAATGCTCATAACTCTAGAACCGCATGATGTATTTGAATTAAATATCGCATACTTATTTATGTATCTTGACATGTTCCAAACATTGGTATACAAAATGGTGATGAGGCTTTGTCAAGCATGATTTTGGCTCGTCGAGGAACTTTTAGTGAAAATACTCATAATTCTTGAACTGCACCATATATTTTGATCAAATATTGCATACTTATACATTTTAACATTGTGGAGACACTGGTTTGCTAAACGGTGGCAAGTCAGGCAGGTCATTGTCATGCGCTGAAAACTCTTGAACCACATGGTATTTTGTAAAAATTTCATATCTTTACAGATTTGCATTCTGAAAACTCATACAGTCTCCATGCTACAAGCAACCATAAAACTCAAACACATGTCTCTGTTGAGAAGTTCAACCATATGATATACATGTATTTTGATTCAATTATTAAATGACCATTTTACTTTCCACACATTCCTTCTGGCACCGGATATTGATAAATCTACGTTCCCTGACAGGTCGTGCATATTACAGTCACTTGTTTTGCGCTAGGTTTACTTACTGAAGTATTTTGAAGTCACTTCAAAAACGCGCCAAATAGCAAGAAAATATGCCACATAGTTTAAATCGGACATAAAATATCCACAACAGTGTGTGAATCCGTAAATGACCACGTTGATGGTATACGTACCGTTATAGTCATATTTCCTAGTTGTCATACAGTTGACTAGTCTGTTCTTGCTATGTTGGCACTCTGTGGCGGGTGGTGCTGACGTCATACATGCTCCACCAGGCTCAGACGTACACTGGGAACAGAGCAGTGCACTTTGTGTCCCTGGAAAGATACATTTAGTAGTTTACTATTAGAGCGCCAGTCACATAAAAGTCGTCTGCTTTTGTCTTTTGCTGAAATCTTTCAAAAGCCTTTTGGTCAAACAGTGTATTCTGATCTGGCATTGCGTCTATTTTTAACATACACTGACGCAGTATGAGGTCCTGAGTCAGTCATCCGCGGTCTAAAATAGTGCATTTGCGATTTATAAATGTGTTATCGATACTACTAAATAATAAAATGCCTGTTTACTGTCTTCACTATAATATACTCAGCTCACACAAATAATGACTCAAAATGGAATTTCTTACCGTTATCTTTTCAAAACTGATCTCACAGCATAACTGGGGGGTTGCTGCTAAGAAACATGCGCCTTTTCTGGAGCATACGCAGTCGCAGGAGCAGGACTCTCTACTTGTAACTCATTGCTCAGTCGTAATAAGCGAATCAATATGTTTAAAAATTCTGCACTTTAAGAGGTAGGGAGCGCAGTGGCTCAGTGGTAGAGTGCTTGACTCGAGACCGAAGGGCCGCGGGTTCGAGCCTCACCGGCGTCACTGCGTTGTGGTCCTTGAGCAATACACATTTAGCCTAGCTTAGTACTGGTTCAACCCAGGAAGAATCGTCCCGCATAACTGAAAGATTGTTGAGTGGACGTAAAGAATCAAATCAAACAAACAAACAAAACTTTAAGAGGGTGGAACTAAATTTCATCTCTAGCAGAACGTGCTCTCTTTCAAGAAAGCCGCCGTGACTTAGGGGATAAGCCTATGCCTTGTAAATCAGGGGTCACAGGTTCGATTCCCGGCTTCTCCTAGTCTGTCGGATGAGACTTTAAGCCATGGCCCTGTCTTCTGAGACATTCTAAATTCAGAACCAATGCCGGTTGAGCCTTCTGGTGCTCCTAAACATAAAACCACAAATCCATAAACCGACCCGACAAGTACTGATTATAGCCAAGGAATGGGCCACAAACAATAGAGGCTACTGACTTCACCAGTAGGCTTAATAGATGACACAAAAAAGCAGTCCATAGGTCCCATTTTATGGATACACGACCATAGTTACTGTCGTACCAACCAAAAGTGACAACGATGTAATATCTTGTTTACAATTGTTAAGTAAAACATTAACCTCTACATCCCACTTGAGCTAACATGAATCAATAGATCACTTGTGTATTAATCCTATCCTAGGGATAGGATTAATACACAAGTAATCTATCGCTTATAGTCCCTGATAACTTTGTAAACTAAACATGACGTCACTGTCGCTTTTGACTGGCAGGACAGTAGATCTTTGTCTGCAAGTGTCTTCTGTTGATTGTTTGATTTGATTCTTTGCGTCCCATCAACAATCTTTCAGTTATAAAGGGACGGGTCTTCCTGGGTTGAACCAGTACTGAGCTGGGATTAATGTTCTTGCTCAAGGACACAACGCAGTGACGCTGGTGAGGTACGAACCCGCGGCCCCTCGGTCTCGAGTCAAACACTCTACCACTGAGCCACTGCGCTCCCCCTCTTCTGTTGATAATTTGCAAACTGTTTGGGTCAGTCCCATTTCATGGGCGCACGAGCATGATTTACTCTTAGTCCACTGATCTAATTACTGCTGATAAAATTTGCAAACGGGTTGTGTCCAGATCAGGTCCGACATCTTATCAACCTAATCTGGCTCCAACTGTTTGACGCTCAGATGGTAATCATGAATGGACTTTATAAAAAAGTTAATTTTGAAGTAACAGCTAGTAGACGACATAAATCATGAAAGATTTCCAAGCATGATGCTAAGTGAACGCATGCGCGGATCCAGATAATTACATCAGGGAGCGCGGGGAGGGGGGTCCTGATCCTGACAACTTTTTTTAGGCATCAACGTAATAAAGAGAGGGTCACACGGACTCCCTCGAGCAGCAATTGGCGTACCTGTATTTTAAGGAAATACATAGCAACTTATGATTTTCCAGGGGACAGGGGATACGGACCCCCTGCTCCCCTCTATCTAGATCCGCTCATGGAATGTATCAGTTTCATTTGACCTGGCTCGATCCGCGACATGTGATTTCCAACAATGCGGCATTTTGACAAGTGTAGACTCAGACTATCGTGTACAGCCTCCTTTAAGCTTAGAAACTCAATCAGTAGCTTAACACTCCTAAAATATTCAAGCGACATGCAAAGGCTCTGATCAGACTGCGCGTATGCGCAGGCTGATCTGAGGCCTTGCTGGTCGCACATACCACATTGTTGGAAATCTCATGTCGAGGCTCAATTTTGCAAACAGTTTGGGTCAGTCCCATTTTATGGGTTCACGTGCATGAGTTACTCTTTCTCAACTAATCTGATAACTGCTGATAAAATTTGCAAACGGGTTGTGTCCAGATCAGGTCCGACATCTTATTAACCTGATCTGGGTCCAGCTGTTTGACACTCAGATGGTTATCATGAATGGACTTTCTGAAAAAAGTTAATTTTGAAATAAAAACTAGTAGACGACATGAATCATGAAAGATTTCCAAGCATAATGTTAAGTGAACGCTTGTCCGGGTCCAAAAAATTCCGTAAGGGGGCGGGGGGGGGGGGGTCCTGAACCTGACAACTTTTTTAGGCATCAACGTAATAAACAGAGGGCCACACGGACTCCCTCGAGCAGCAATTTGCGTACCAGTATTTTTAAGGAAATACATAGCAACTCATGATTTTCCAAGGACAGGGGATCCGGACCCACTGCCCCCCCCCCCCCAACGCGCCCTCTAGATCCGCTCATGGAATGTATCAGTTTCATTTGACCCGGCTCAATTAAGCATACATGGGCCGTGACATGTGATTTCCAACAATGCGGCATATTGACAGGTGTAGACTCAGACTATCGTGTACAGCCTGCTTTTAAGCTTAGAAACTCCGAATGATGTACTATCAGTAGCTTATCACTCCTAGAATATTCAAGCGACTAGCAAAGGCTCTGATCAGACTGCGCGTATGCGCAGGCTGATCTGAGGCTTTGCTGGTCGCACATATCACATTGTTGGAAATATCATGTCGCGGCTCAATTCTTATGCTAAATCGTTTCTTTTTGCGACTTTAACTGTGATAATTCAATCTAAATATTTATCATTTCCTTTGAATCATCCGTTTCAGTTTCGACAATATCAGTCAATGCTTCCAAATGCCCATCACTTTCTAGTCAAAATGATGGCAGTTGCTTTGTAAGTGTTTTGAAATCTATATTCTTTTAGAGAACTTTCCTGATTAGTTTTGGCGGGATGGGTGAAGAACGGTGTGTAATTATTGAGATGTTGTAATCAATCAATCGATCACATACACCACACCGGGTAGGCGGCAATCGAAAACGTAATCAACAATCGACAAACGCGGATCAAAAATCGATAGAAACAGTGTTTCGATTGCCATCTGTCGACCCACTTTTCGATTGCCATTTGGCGCCAGTGGGGCGACAATTAGCAATCGAAAACACTGTTTCTATTGATTTTTGATCTACGTTCCTCGATAGTACAGTAAAACCTGTCTTAAGCGGCCACTGAAAAAGAAGACCAAAAATTGGTTTCCAAGACCGTTTATCGCTTAATGCAGGTCAAAAGAATTGCAGAATGTTCTAAGAAAGCGTTCTGCAATACTTTTGACCTGCATTAAGTTACTATTTGTCTTAAGACCTTTGTTTAGACTATTTTTGAGCGGTCGCTTAAGACAGGTTTTACTGTATTGGCGTTTTCGATTGCCGCCTTCCCGGTGTGAACACATGTCTGATAAAAGGACAAGGCTATAAACAGCCAGTGTTCCATTGATTAACTGCTCACCCTACGATAGATGTCCCCAAAAGCCCCTCCCCCTTGGGATTTAGATCATCTGAGCCATTGGCACAAGGTGAACTTTTGTGATCAGAGGATTTTCGTCGCTCGTCGTCAACAATTGATTTAAAGTCAGCTCCTCCTTAACTACTGCTTGGATTTTCAGCAAACTTGGCAGGAATGAACCTTACGTGGCCGGGTCACCAGGTACATGGTCAATTTCTTTTAGAACTATATATAAGAAGCTTTAAACAACGCTCAGGTGAGCGATCGATCCAGGGCCACTTGACACTTTTGTTGTAGACAAAGTCTATCTAAAAGACCACCCTTTACCACGTTGAATGAGAGACGTTGCACTTTGTTTCTGCTGATTTGACCATGTTAATAGAGAATACTAGGTGAGCGTCTTTTGATATCAAGTTTACCAGGCAAGGCTTCGAGAACGCATGTTGACATCGCGAGGCCTGCCGAGCGATTCAACATGCGTTCTCGAAGCCGAGACAGGTAAACTTGATATCAAAAGACGCGAATCTGGTATTCTATTTATCAGTTTACCAGTTGATTCACTCTTCAAACTTTTGATTATGACGTCATTTTCGAGTTTCATGTCGATTCAATGTCATTGACGACGCCATTCAAAAAGAGTAACGTCATGATGACCTGATAAAGGCACATGCCATGAGATAGGCAACGTTTATCATGTCAACGTGCGACAATGCTTTTCTTGATATTGTACCTTCTCTTTAACCATTGTATGTAGCAACTTCAAACTTTGCAGGTGATGCAGAGGGTACAGTTCAACGTTTCGTGTGACCCAAGGTCAAGGGTCGAATAATGTATTTTCTTGTAAATTCATCTCCTACTAAGCTGTTGGACGTTGCGACCTTCAAACGTTGCAGGTATTTAAGTCACTTGATGTAGACGAAACTGGGGAACGTTTAGTGTGGCTAAGGTCAAGCTATTAGGTCAATTTATGCAACTATTAGTTAGAGATAATGCGGATATTTGCGATGGTGTATTCTAACACACCTCGCCTATATAGCCAATGGTTAAACTCAGTGATTTATTGGTTGATAAATCACTGCACGAACTGGAAACGGACCTGCGTGACGTCATTTGGTCGCCAGTTTGAATTTCATGACGTCATATATCATATATATCATTGTAACGTTGACAATAGACGGCGTAACGTCGTTTTTACAACTACTTGACGTTCAAAATGTACGTAAAAATACGCGTTTCAGTCTAAACAAGAGTTGCGGGAAATTCTGACAGTCTGTTCAAGATGGCGATATCGTTATAGACTATGAAGGATTCGTTCATATTTTTAACCTTTTTGTGTATTAGAACCGAAATAAATTCGCACTGAAAATGATTTGTGGCTTAATATATATATCACTGTCTGTCGGTCAGTCGTAAGTGGATAAATCATTCGCGCTTCGCGCTCATGTTTTACTCACTTAAACGACTGACCTCCAGCCAGTGATATATTAAGCAACAAATCACTGCGAGCGCGAATCTATTTCTTAACCCATTACTGCAGTCTATGATTTATTGCTTTCATATTTTAAGAACTACAAAATCAAGACATAATATCTGGTTCTCTTTGCTGGTGGCTTCACTCTGGATTTTTTTACAATTCGGTGCAATGCGCGTGCAACTAAAATTTCAAATTAGTGAGATTGTATATTCAACCCAAAAAGCTATGCATTAAAACGGCTAGACCTGTTTGAATGAATCTGTATTGTTGCATCCGCATAATGTAAATACCTGATGCATCGTTTTTGACAATTATTTTTTTTTTACATTTCATTTATTGTCTTTATTTTACGCAGATGGCCAGTGCATATGATGAAAGGGTTCCAAATCAAGCGTGGCATTAAATACATCAGACGATCACAGCAATAGTAGGTTTTGCCATTTGATATTAGCAGCAGCAAAGAGTTTTATGCAGCACCCATTTTTCTTCTTAATCTGTTTTAAAAGTAACTATGATAGTGCTTTAACAAGTACTTGTCATTAATGTTTTAGCCATGGCATGAGATTTCCAACAATTTGACATTTTGACAAGTGTAGACTCGGACGAGCCTCTGCAGCCTCTTTTTAAGCTTAGAAACTCCAAATGGTGTTCAGTCAGTGGCTTAACAATCATAGAATACTCAAGCGACTAGCAAAGGCTCTGATCAGACTGCGCGTATGCGCAGGCTGATCTGAGTCTTTGCTGGTCGCACATACCACATTGTTAGAAATCGCATGCACTGGCTCATTTATATTTGGCACAACAATTTCTTATGATGTGTAGATAAAAATAATGGTTTCAAATCACAATTATGACCTTTAAGTCATAGGTCAAGGTCAAATTTAATCAACTCGTAACCTGGACCTCTTTCATTTAATGACCGAGGGTGTTCATATATGGTGCAATGATTGCCTATGGTGTGTAGAATACAACACAGATTTAACCTGGAAGCAAAGGTCAAATATACTTACGGTCCGTTTATTTCATCCTTTGATAGAGGGTGTTCATTCATATTCAAATTATTGCTTATTGTTTACAACGAAGGTTACTGATCAGCGCTGTTCCATCCAATAAAATGTATACCCTTGTACTGTTTGAAACTCTAACCTTAATAAAAATGTAAATTTACGTACAGTACCTTACCACAAGCAAACTCGGTTTAACTTGAGTCAAATGTTAATGACTTTTCATTTTGAAAATCTATTTTAGCTCATGTTACCTAGATATGCAACGGATTAGACCCCCTGGGCACAAGGCGAGTGACTAGTCCACTGCACCACGCCGGCTCCCTATATTTTAAGGAGACTAATGCAGCATCAAATTTAACCCTTAAAGCGCCAAGAAAAAATGCATTTGAAAATGTCGTCTGCTGAGGTCGTCTGCTGCAAATAATTGCCTAACATTACTGACGAATTAAGCATAGAAGCGAACAGCGTGGACCCAGAACAGACTGTTCCTACAGGAGCAGTCTGATCTGGGTCCACATTGTTTGTCATGAAAGCCTCTTTAATATTTAAGCAGACGAGAAAAGCAGACGACTTTTGTTGCGATTGGCGCATTAAGGTTAAAACAAGATGAATAATGATAATTACATTTTTTAAAACTTTATCAGTCAGATTACAAAAAAAAACCCATCACGGATTAATGTTTATAAAAACACTGATTTTCACCCAAAATTCAAGGCATTACAACTTCATAATAAAATAATACAGGGTAGGATTATATAAAACCACGCAACTAGCAGCTTAGCAATAGGCAGTGCATGATCTCGAATTTGGAGATATAGCTGTCATGCAAATATAAACAATTTGCAGTAGAGTGACAGGAATTGTAATACTGATTGGCAGTTTGGGATGTTTAAAAGAGGTCAAGACAATGGACATGATACTTGGAAAATGTAAATTTCCAAATAGTTTTCTTCCTTATTTTCAGTAAAATATGTTGTAGGTTCAGATTGGAATTGCCTCTTTGAGACAATTCCAATGTGTACATACACCATATGTCTTTTCAATAAATGAGTTTTTCACCATAGGCTTTTTTAAACAAATTCACAAACACTTTCATTTATTTGAAGACATGAGCATGTAGAAATGAACAACTTTTCATGTCGCTTGTCATGCACCTGGATGACTGTCTA